>JAQIXN010001974.1:0-14163 GCA_034698145.1 Proisotoma minuta
CCCATTACAATTGAAGTAAATTCTTCCTACGCGTTGTACATATCATTAGAGACAATTTACACAATTCGAGTCCGTACAAAAAAATCTGTGCGTATTAGTTCACAGTTTATCTCGTTTTTCAAAGCTGGGCAAGATTTTTCCTTGTTCCTTTGAAAGTTACTTGAAACGCACCGACTTGAAATTCGAATGTTAAACTAATCATCATTATACACGTTATTACCAATATAATTTCTGCAATTTGTAAAATATCAAGAGTTCCTTTACCATTTGTTTTGTTGCGTTCCAGCACGCAATGCTTTTTGAATATTTTTTTTTGAGAAAGTTTTTAGCATTTTTTAACTAATGAACTAGATATACAATTTTCGATCAATACATATTTTCTTAAATAATTTTCGTGCCTGGAAAACAATTAATTTTCCTACCTTAAATTATGTATAATATCTTTATGTTTTAATTACAGAGGATCTTGCTACTCCAACAAATTGTTTGCTGTTTAATTACTATTTTCGCTTGGAGAGGGTAATTAATTTCCCTGAGCTATGTTGTGTTCACAAAGTCATACATCATTTATTATTTATTTGCATTTAATTTCACGGCCATGTAAATTTTGTACACGTTTAAACTCATTACTCTTCAAAGCGTATAACCACCTGTAAATTTACTTTATAAATTACACTGCTCACCCACCCAAAAAGCATGTTCAAACAAAGCGTCATTTGGATATGTTAATTAAAATTACCCAACATTCATTCTTCACTCACAAAGCCATTCTTTCCATCCACAAAATTATTTGATTAGTCAGGAAGAAAATTGAAGAAGAATAAGAAAGTTTGGTTTGCGTACCTCTCATATCCCTCGCTTAATTGGTCAAAGAAAATTCCCCAATAGACACAAAAAGAGAAGAAAGAAAAAAGAGTGTCAAAGTCAAGTCAGATATGAAAGACTAAATTAATATCTATATGTACATAGACTATTTATTCCCTTGTAGATTATTAGAATGCTTTCGATATTAATTATGCAATATGTATAATCATTTGCATTATTCAACGACTACTAACAAAACGAATAGAATGGCAGGGGACAGTAGGTATAAGGCTCTGAATAATAGAAACAATAAAGCCTTTGGAGTAAATTTGAATTTTCAATCAGCTCTTTCGGCTCTATTGATGGCTCTCCCTTTGTAGCGTTTAAATATTTGGTGGCTGGGGCTTTTCTCATGACAAGTAAACATTGTTTTACCTCTGAGAACTGACAGAAAGCAAATGTTTTATTATTGTTTCCTGTCTTTTCTATTCCCCTTTCAGCCAAATTATTCATGGGAGTGGACATTGTAAAATGAGAGAGATAATGTAAGACAAACTCTCAAATTATACACGGAGGTGTAAATGGCTTCATTTCTCAAACACTATGCAAAATATAAAGTCCTGGAAAGTTTCAGATTCTTTGGTTATCAAAATAAAATAAATTTTACCTGCTATCAAAAGGTTCGATGGGTTTGCCATCAGGCCACCACCAACGAAACTCTGTGATCCGTTCTGGAACATCCACATCCGCAATGCACGTGAAGACAGAGGATTTCCCCAGAGCCTGCAAATGTTGATTTACATTGTTAGCTTGATATCATACAGAAGAAATATTTTAAAGTTACCCTTTGGTAAATCCCTTCCGGTGATTCTGGGACAATTCTAAGCTCTGCACCTTCCCCAAATATTCCACCTGAAACAAAACAAAGAAAGAAATTAGTTTTACTGTGTAAATATTTTAAATTCTTAATTTCCACAAGATTAAATGTTTGTCGAATTCCATTTCTTTTTCTTAAAGCTTTTACAGATTTGAAGAAGCAAAACAACTTACATAACTTAAACTCTCTTTTTCTTTATCGCTCCAGGTTTCTTTGATATAAAATGTAAAATATTCATGTATTCAAATACAATTTTAACATTTTCTTCCTCTAACTCATCCATCTGCATTTCCACGCTTTTTCTCTCTCTTTTTGTGGTTGGTGTTGATTTTGCTCCCCACTTTCACTTGCGACTTTCCCTCTTTAAAAAATGTCATAACTTAAGAAACGGAAGGATGAAGAACTTGTTGAACCATAAGTAAAAAGAATGGTTCCGAATTTTTTGTACAATTCTCTTTTGATTTTTGAAATATGTATAGCATAACCCGGAGCTATAAATAAGAAGGAATTTCATGTAATATTTCTTCTCGAAAGATAAAAAGGTTAGCCCCTGTGCATACCACCCCTTGCGTTATATCACAAATTCTGTTCAAGGAAATTGACAAAGTGAGTAAAGCAAAATATATATAAAATAATAATAATAATAAAAGAGTTCACTTTATGATTGTTCAAAGGAAAATGCCGAGAAAAAATTGAAAACTATTTTGTTGTACTCTTCCATTTTGTAGTGCAATTTAATAAGAAATATATTTTTTCCGAAAGAATTGCATATATATTCAATCTGCAAATGCAACGTCTTTCAATTTGAAAGATGAGATAAAACTTGTCGGATAATTTTATTCTTTAATATCATATATCTCCAGCCTGGCAAGTAAGTATACAACGTGAGACATGTTTCTTTTTCTTCTATTCCACAACGAGCGTGTCTGATCTCCTTAGTTTGAAGTTGATTCCTATTCTGATATTTTTGACTCGGCTTGGCATGAATTTCGATTTGTAAAAGACGTTTCCTTACTTGGAATACAAAGCTTTTATCTACGGTATGAAAATCATATTTATATTTCTCCGGAAAGCTGACCCGATTTCACATATTTGCATTTAAATGCGGCTTACATAAGATTACATAACAATTGAATACATTTTCAATTTGACAAGGAAGACTTGGCCATAAAAAGTTAAAAGATATAGAAGAATAAAGCCAGATAAAAAATTGAGTGACATGTCCACGCCACAGCCACAAAACATAAATAATTTAAATATGGAGTTAGATTTTAGATTGAACTTTTAAAATGAAACGCGTGTGCCCCTCAAAAAATATCCTGTCAACTTGTGAATATATTTTAAAAGTACTTACATTGCAAGATACTTAAAAGATTACATGTCAGATTAATATATTCCGTACAAATAATAATGTGTATTAATAATTTCATTCCTTTGTAAAGTCCTTTGTTTTTCCAAACTAAATACTTTTTATATCACAAAACTTTGTCACGTCAATTTCTCTTCCTACAAAGTATGTAGTACTCCAGTCAATTTAATACTACTAAAATTTATTAGAGAAATTGAAGTGCACATTTTATGGCTTTAAACTCGATCCAACTCTCTTTATTGATAGGGGATAAGGGCCATTTAAGTCAAAATTGTCTCCTCTGCTACATACTTTAGAAAGAAATTGGAATAGCATCAGTCAATTTTATGGGTAAAATTCCAAGCTCTTCACCTCATCTTCACTCAACCAACGAACGAACGACCGGACGTTCACTCAACTTGAGACAGACATTTGGACAATGAACAAGTTTGAGAAACTGACTTTTGTAGTAAGTGGGAAAAAATAAGAAAAGAACGACGCCAGAAAATGACACTAATCTAAGTCTTCAATCTTGCTAAGAATAGCGACCTCATCATTTCACTTCCTTCTATTATTACTTTATAATAATTTATTTCTGGAGTAAACTCTATCGATTTATATTATCTCTTGTGGTCAAGTATAATACAACATTTTAAGACCTTTGATAATGGAATAAATGTCAAGGCTGACTTCATTCTTCATTCATTATTATTTTATTAACTGGCTTTCACAGAAAGACATTTATTTCTGGTTGCATTTGAACTGTCATGCATGTTATTCATTCACTAAATTGATTTTCAAAAGTTTTTATGCTTCTCTGCATTCCAGCATTGCATTCACTTTACTTTTCAACGTTTTGAACTTTTTCCAGAAGATAGAACAACCCAAACAAAAATTGCGTCTCGTATTTCAACTTTCTCTCTTCAGCTCTAATGCATTAGTTTCTTCTGCACGTGACTTGGACTCAAGCAGTGAAAGAAAACTTGAGACGCTGACTTTGGATTGAGAGACAAATTGGTAGAACAAGAAAAACAAACTTTCACCAAAAAGAAAAGAAAATGATCTCCTAAACCAAATAATGACTAATGGATGGCTCACAGTGGGCACTCCACCACGTGAATCAGTTTAACTAAACAAATCAAGCTTTCTCTCATCCATCTATTCCCCAGTTCAATTTACTATTAAAGGAGCAAAGGTTGTTCAATCTATTTTTGTTTTCCATTGCTTGCTTTCTTTAGAAAGGTCCAAACTAATTTTGTCAAGGTCTGGACATGATGCAGTTTTCCCTTTTGCCGTGACAGAATAAACGTGTTTTCTTTATCTTTACCATGTACTTTTCATTCACTCTCTCATGTTATCCTTTGCTTGGAATAGACTCTCTGATGGTCAGAACCAAATAACAAAAGAATGAGAAAAAAGGCTAATGGGTGGACTAACTTCCCACAAGTTAATCTCCCGAATTATGTCTTTTCCAATTCCAGCACCACGCCACACAGATTAGAGAGAAAGTCTTTATTTTAGTTTGGTCTTAGCTCTTGCTGCGAGGGAAAGAGCTAGATTTAGAGGAGACGGAAGATAGGGAGTGCAACTGCATTTTCTGATAACATAATGAGAGAACACAGGATTATATAACAATGATGGAACTATTCATCAGTTCGACCTTGTATTGGAAAGCCAGCACTCTTCAGGTTTAAATTATGGGTAGATATAACAGCCGTAATTTATCTTGTGCTTTCAGACGATGGAATTATGACGGAAATTTCAATTGTGCTAACAATAGGGTCGACTATACTTAAGTGAAATCCTTCTATATTTGTCAAGGCTAAGAAATAATCCACAAGCCATTCATAAATTATCGTGTACTTTTGCACAGTTGCGTCACGTCAATATACATATCCAATAATATGCCGAACGGTATAACCGTAAAGATGAATGATTATGTTAATGTAAACTGTTATGATAATGTGGTAATGTAATGCAACGTCTTGGTCATTATCAACACATGGCGTGTGTCGAAGTGCAATATATGTATTGTGTTAGAAAGTTTGGGGAAAGTATTGAAGCAAATATATCAAACAAAATTTACTTTCTTTTTTTCTATCAGTATTCAGTTTGGTTGCTTACTCATCGATATTATTATATGCCTCCAGTTCTTTCTATTTCTTCAACAACAACAAAATCAATATATGTACTGTTATGCAACTGACCATTGTACAAAATAAAAGCATCCTTTTATTCGTGCATAGTAATAATTTTTATCAAAAACTTTTTTTATTAAATTGATAAAATGTGTACAAAGCTTTTAGAGTTCAGTGCGAGTTGCTTTTGAATGTTTGGCCAATGCTTTACACCAAGAACTATTAGGAGATTTTGAACAATTAAATATAATTTCCATCCCCTCAACAAACCTTTCAGCTTTGGACATCATTCTCTTATCTTTACTGCCGCTAACCATTCTCATAATTCCTTCTCTAATTTGTTTTAATGGGATTGGCAACATGGATTCGCCTTCTTTGCTCAATTTTTCTATAAATGGCTCAAATTCGGGTTTAGAAGCCAATTTCAAAACACCAAATATTAACATTGGATTTGCAAGTAGTTCGGTTAGCTTTTGTAATCCTGCATTTTCATTTAATAGTCCAATGCAAATTTTAATTGCCTCATCAATATCAATCACTTCTTCAAAGTTTTCAAAGATTTTAGGCATTTTTATCTCTTTCTTATTTTTCTTTGTTTCTTCTTTCTGGATTGCGTCGTAAACTCCAGGTGGAACGTTTATGGAAAACACCTTGTCTGTGTCAACTTTATTTTCTTTCAAAAATTCCAAGATCTGTTGTACACATTAGCGAGTTGTTAAATCTTATTATATTGGTGCAAATGTTTGGAATATGAGATATTTGTTTTTATACCTTTTTAACTTCTGGCTCATTTAGAATTTCATGACTCAATTGAAGAAGGTGAAGAAAGTAAGATTTTCCTTGTGATGAATTCATAACGTATTCAAAAAATTTCCCTTTCAGTTCTTTTATTTCTTGGCCTTTTTTGAAGATTTTTGGAATTTTATTTCCAATATCCTCAAATTCTTTTTCATATTCTCCCGAAGCTAGTTACATAGTTTTATTGATTTAATTATAGGTTTAAATGTATAAACGTAAACGTATATATTATATATTGTGCTCACCATCAGATTTCGAAGTGAGCAATACAATAATTGCCAATGAGAAGATTTCGGCAAATTTCATTTTGATTTATAGTTTTGTGTGAATATCGTGCAATATTTTGTATGATATAAAAAGAAGAGTTAATTTTAAACTGAATAGTATCGATTTGTCTTTTTGTAAATTCTGCATGGGCTTATCTTATAACACGTATGAAACTGATAAGGGCGTACCATTGATAATACCTGAATTGATCAAAGGTGACAAAATAGATAAATGCCAATCTGGGTCATAATCGAAACAACAAGAATCATTTTCATTATAAAATATACTGATCCTGAAGCATAAATACATACATAGCTGGAAAGAATAGATGAACAATTCCAAACTTTACAAATTACACACTTTGGAAACACTTAAATTACACACATCCTTATCCAATTTCCTCTCTTTTAAACTCAACTGTAAAATTTACGCGATCACGAGCTCAGCATTTTAGACATGAAATAAATAATCCAAACCAACACTTAATGATTATGAGACAAATCATTGTAATTTGTTTGAATTTACTTTACATCAAAGTCTCATTCCTCACAATTTGGATTCATTTGCATACGTTAGAGCTGGTCAGTTCAATGTTAGATCTAATAACAAAAGGCGTGAGCAACCCTTAACCTTAGAGAAAATAGCATTCTACTGAATTGAACAAACAAATGGGGCGAAAATGACTATGATTAAGTTCACAAGCCCAATCAGACTAATTACATTGAATTCAAACCCAAGTCTAGGATATAAGGGTAACCTTTAACTTTTACTCTGCTGACTCGTACAAATTGAGCCTAATCCATCAAGTGCCATGATAAAATGTGGCGAAGGCCTGAGAATTTGTATTTTATTTTTGGGAGGAAGTGCTCCGTGTCCAATTGAACTCGGTCTGAATAATGGAGAGGAAGTAATTAGCTATAGACATAGACACTGCCATATATCTCATAAACATATGAATTACATGTGAGTAAAAGTGATGACCTAAGGCCTAATTGTAGAATGCTACAAATAGTAGTCCCCTCACCCTTTATACGTACTTTTGCCCCAATTTCCTCTTCTTAATTCCATTATCATTTTCAAAATGATTACCTTTGAAAATGACTCCTTTGTTTGTTTGTTTATTTAATGTACTCCCACGACTGCCAACATGAAGAAGGATCGTCACATTAAACTGATTAGTTTATTTATTCATGGGAATATCCATTAGATTGAATTTCCATATTATGTATAAATTTGGTGGGAATATGTCAAAAGCCACTTACTGGTGTTAATTTGGGAGGAAAATCAATTTTACGCAAAAAGATACTCATGCACGCATCAGAAAACGCATCTAATAAAGTCATTATTTCTCTAGGCACAACAGGATTTGCTATGTAATATTATATGTACAGTTTTCTGGAATAGCTCAGCCGTAAACTGAATTGAATGTCAGGTGTAACAACGGACAAGTCAAATTTGATGGCTTTTATTGTTCTCTAAAAACATAAAGGCCAAGAGCGGACCATGAGTATGAAAAAGGTCATGGGATTAACATGAACGATACAATGAAAGTCAAAGTTGATGAGATTTTTGTGCAAATGGGAGAATGAAATTTTCCACTCTTGGAACGGAAATTACACAATAAGGAAAAAAAAACTCGCTAATAGAACTGTTGACCAGTGATGGAGAACTAAATTGAATTTTTAGTAAAAAAAAAAAAGTAAATTAAAATGTACATAATGATTAATCCGAAAGTCATTCAATATTTGCTCAAGAAAAGTTTCATTACATAGCTGAAAATACAACAGATTGAAAACATTTTCAAAATACACGCGATCAGATAATTGTTTATTTAATTAAATAACGAAGTGAGTCTCAACTCCAGATCCATAAATTAAGGAAATGGGTAACTTGAGATGATTAGTTTGTAGTTGGTTAGATGAGACAAACCACATTCATCCAACCGAAATAATAATAGGGAATTTAAAGTTGTAGTCGATCCAATCAAACAGATCTAACATGCAGATCAACCCACCACTTGTCATTTGAGACTAAGTCAACCTCAAAGTTAAACCCTTCCAAGTCGAAATTAACAAATAAACGTGATCTGTCATTTGATACCACAAAACTAAGAGATAAAGTCCAATTAAGTGTTTGTAGAATTAATGCTACAATTTATGAAATTACATATCTGTAAAATATTTTTTTGAGAACAAAAATAATCTCGTTTTCTTTCCACAATTTCAAAGAATGACAAAAGAATATATATATTTCTTAAAAATACAATGAATGAGCTGGATTCATCCGGGTTCTTGGAACTTTGAGAGGTTTTGAGACAAAAAATAATGGTTGAAACGAGATATGAATCTGTATAACACACAATACAATGGATGCTTAATGAACCCCAAAAGGGTTAATTTTAAGTGCGCTCTAGTTCATTACCAAAATTGTTAGATCTTGTTACTCTATACACACCAAATTAGACGAAGCATATGTTATTATCTCTTTCTGTGGAAAATGATGATTTTGACTTGAATGGAATTTAAATTATAGTCTATTACGGGAAAAGAAATGTGCACACGTGTGTGCAAACATTTTCCACAAATTCTGAAACCCTTCATTTTAATTTGGGGTACTTAAATATCCTATTTACATGCAGAGAAGCAGATAATACATTTTCTCACCTAATATAACTACTTTGTTACACTTTGGGATTTAGATATGAAAATATGCATTTTTGTGTCTTTTAAAGCCATTAATGACGGCTTGCATTGAATGAAGTAAACGAAATGCACAGGATGCATCTGTCATATTATATTATCATTTTGATTTACTTATTGACGCTGCATACAAAAGAGTGGCAGAGGATCAAAATAATTGACCAGGTCATTGTCAGAGGCTTGTTTGTGACAACTGATGATTGACACGCCACAATAACAAGAGTAAAAGGGAAAATGAACTGATCCCCAAATTTCATTCTTCTCCTAATGCTCGTATATGATACAAAAGAAGTAAGACGACATGAGTGGGCATTCGTTTCCTGGCTGGCAAAAGGTTTGTAGAATATGAAAACAAAATGATCAGACTTATACTTCAAACTATTCCAAACTCGTCAATCTAATAAATACGGAACTATATGTATAAGTACTTCATTTCCAATGGAAAAGTATCAACTCAACGAATACTCGCTCATTGTCATACACGTGCAATGGCCCACGTCAAAGCTTTTTTATATAAATCCTGATTCCAAACTAAACAAAGTTTCTCATAACAAATATCCAGCTCAAAATAAAAGTGAGCAAAATGAGGCCAATTCAATTATTATTTCCATCAGATTTCAGGTCAGAGAGCTGTCAAGTTAGACAACTCTTTAGACAACTCTGATATTTCATCCCACATCTCTGATTTTATTATAACAATAGCTAATTCTTACAAAATGCTAAATCAAGCAAATATTTGAAATGATAAAATAATTATCAGTAAAAACTAAGAATATATCTGTATTATTCTGACAATTGTAAAATGTCGAAAAACTGGAGAAGAAAAAGTAAAGTTTCTTACAACCCAGTCATTTTGCATTCATTAACAGTAATCGACTCGATCTATAATTTAACATCTTTTCAGACTCAGAATTCATAGTGTGTATTAGTTAATAAGAATATAACATGTCTACTTACTGCCACCCACTGTTTTAGTTGAATGGTAGACAAATGAGGGACATTTTTTGCTGTCAAGATACAGTCGGGAAATAATTTTTCATGAGAATCAGAGTAGGAAAAGAAGATTCCATCAAACAGAGGGAGAGAGCTAATGGTTTGCATTACTTCATCAAAATCAAAAAAGAAAGAAAAGAGCTCCAAGCAAAATCCAATGTCTAAACAACTTTCACTCAGAAGAAAGAGAAACAAAAAAATAATCCTTGTTAACTACAGAAAAAGAAACAAGCTATACTTTTTTGATGCTTTTCCAAGAGACAGGGAAATAAAAGACAGAAAGATTATGCTCACATTGAATATTGTATTTCTGGGTTTATTTGAACAAAATTTATTCAACATTTCTTCTTTTATGCTCTCTAAAAGTGAACAGCTTCATAGTTTTTTGTTTCAAAAAGTTTAATTACTTTCTAAGCTTTAATTTCATTTCAATTCTAGAATAGGAAAGAATAAAAGACTTTAGATTACAAATGAATAGTAGAAAAGAAAGCGAAAAAGTGCAAGTCTTTTTGGAAAGTTCTTATTCATATTCCATGAATGTATTCAAGAAATGCAACTTTGTTTTTAAGTGTATTTGTATCAATTTTAATTGGCTCATTTGCATATAAATATCGAATGGATATTAACATAAAAGTAGTTATGCTAGAATTTCTGTCTTTGATCATACAAGAATTTTGACACCATAGGGTCAGGGACTCTTCTCCCCATCATTCTATTTTGATAAGACAAGGGAAAACTCAATAGGAAATATTCAACTTTCCCCACTACCCCTGATGGGATGGAAATAAATTGATGCTGTCACCTCTCCAGTGATCAAAATCAACTCAACATCAACATTGAAAGCCTCAAGGGACTATTGGGGTCTACAACTTGGGGGAAATGCAGCCATAAAATATATTTCCTCTCGTAATACATATTTGAGGCTTTTGAAGAAGGTGGAGAAAGTTGAAAGGTTACTCAAATTCTTTCAAATAAACGATAGGTGGTATTAAAAAGTCAAAAAGTTAATCTTATGCATGTATACCATCACTTTGCCACCTGCCACCTTTACAATTTTGCAACGTGAAGCAAAATTGAGAAGGTGAAAGGTCATCTTTGCACAATTGCTTTTAGTATAAATGGTAAAAAAAATCCTTTCAATTCCACCAACTTTAGATTACGCCTTCAAGTAGCGGATGTTGGAAGTGATTGAATTCACGTGGGTGTATAAAACGAGGTACTTTTCAGAATTGAGCAATATTCATTTTTCTGAAAGTCTTTACGCAACAAAATATCTCTTGCTTGAACTTTCTGGTACATTATTATTACCTGGCGAAAGAGCACCTCAAGGCTTTCTCAAACAAAATCCCTTTTATTTAGCTAGTGTAACATTGTTTATGGAGAAAGCAACCACACTATTGTATACACAAGCAAGAAAACAACTTCCTATAATAATCTGACTTCATGTAGGAATAAAATCCTTGGATAAAGAAAATCTCTGCCTCAAGCCAATCACCTACCAAAATGCTTTCCAATCTTAACATACAAAATTCCTTGATTGAAGAATTACGTTGTGAAGACCAAAATAACGTTGACATTTATGTGAGAGTTTCTCGTAACTTGCCTAGAAATCGATACTTTAGATGATTATATTATAATTATGAGGGGCTAACAAAATTTTGTCACGAGAAACAATACAAATAAAGCCTTGATATTTTACACTACTTCAATAGTATTCAATTATAAAAGGAATCCTTGTAATGAATGTAACTTATAAATACAAAAACCCGTAACAAATCTCGTGTTACAAAGCACTTTGAATTTTAAAGCGTAATTCAATTTTAGAAATATAATCACAACACATTTCCCATCCTCTCTAATTCAGTCAACAACATTTTTAAAAAAGGAACTGATCCATCAACAAATTTGTTCATGCTATTTTGACAATGACATGAAATGACGGACACTTTTTTCTTCGCCCTCTTTTATAGTTAAGTATGAATTTGCGGTTGGTTATTTTGGTTAGATTTAAAAGAACCCTTCAACACTCACCCCATGCCTTTTATGTGAACCCTTTGACATTGTTTGATATAATTTGAATTGATTTCATGAAATAAAAGCAAGAGGACAAGAGCCCTTATTACTATTTAACTGATGAATGAAATTACATTTAACACGAGCCCTTCTCCACTTTTTTTTATATATTTTTGATTGCGGATCAAAATTTTGTATATTTGACCCTTTGTCTGCCATGAACTGGCATAAAACTATCATTCCCTACAATCACAACATTTCTTTATGAAAATGAAAACAGATTATGGACTGGATAGTGGATTTTTCACCATTATGAAAGAAAATATATTATCATAATTATGCAGATCGTGAAAGATAAATGTAATAAGATAATAATATAATGGTTTTTCTGTTATGTTAAAATATACACGCATCTATGCGTAAATGGAAAATGAGTCAAGTTAAAGCAAAATGATTTCAGTTTTAATGATTTTGAAATTGAACTCATCCAAACAAAATTAAAGTTCAGATCTTGTCAAACTCTAGCGACTTTTCCTTCGCTTTGAGTTTGGAAGAGAGTAAAAGATAATGAGAAATTGGATTAAATCTTCCATTTCCTCTCAGCCTCTCTTTTACCCAAGTCAGCAAACTTATTTAACACAACTCTTTTTATCTCATTATCTCATCCTTGACACTGAACTTGAGCCGAATCAACTCTTTGCTCTTCAAACATTCAAGGGAAAGACAAAAAGTACTTGAAAAGAGAATCCACTTTCTCCACATTTTATCTTGGGGACAAAAAGTGCAGTTTTAATAGAATGAGTACAATAAGACTTGAGCTAAGACAATAAAGTTATGTTTATTAGAATTAGACGCTGGAATTGAATAGAGATCACATTTTCACCTCGCATGGGAATTGTAGGACGAGAAAAGAGAAAGACGCTGAAGATAAATGAGAACATCTCACGGCATGGTAAATACAAGGAAATGGTCTCGTGTCGTGAAAGATGATGACACGCCACAATTTAAGTACTATAATAGTGACTTTAGTTTGTATATTTATATTTTCATATTTATTGCATAGTTTCATTGCACCTGAACTGAATATCTGTCAATATTGACAAAAGTTTATTGCATTTTATACGCATCTGTTAGAACTGGACAGTTGACTTATTGATCTAGCAAAAGGAACATCAAACATGAATGAGAACAAGATGCTATAAAGAAAGGGAGCTATGGGTTTATCTATCTCCACTTGAATTGTATTATTCGATTTGACATCCCGTCTTTTGAAGTGGATTCGAGTCACGGAAGTGGAAGTGACCAGCTGCACCCGGTTCACAACAATCCAGAGACGGATAATAAACCTAAGCCCAGTCAAACCGTGTCATTTTGTGGGATAGGAACACCCACATTTCCAAAAGTATTGTACATGGTATATATTCTAAGCATCTCTCAATTTCTCCCACGGAAAGTATGTACTATCCATTTATGGTTCTTTTCCAAATTTCCAACAAATCCTCGAAATTTCCCGTAACTCCCTTCCTTGAGGCAAATGCTCATCTTCCCGTGAATGAGTCACTTCACTTCAGCCAAGCTAAAGACTAACCACCGACATGCATAACATAACATCAAATAAAATGAAGGAGCAACAACATCCCCCATTTATTCATCCATCCTTTGGTTCGTGATGATAATCCTCCCACAACACAGACCAATAACTCTTGTCTAATTTGAGCATCAAAGATCCAAGCCACTTCTTGAGATAAGCTAGTCAATTTTGATTACATAATTGTAGGCTATTCACAAACTAAGTATGTATATACAACTCTTGGGATTTTCAAAGCTCAAAACGAGATACCACATTGTGACATGACATTAGATATATACCTATTTTAGAAAGTCCCCCACCTTATTTCCCGTAATAAATAAATAGCGACATAATATGAGGGCCATCATTTTAGTTGCTGACATATCTTTTGTTGGTTTGATTGAATTTTGTATTGGCACAGGCTGCTTTTGGTCTGTTCAATTCTCTTCTTTTGTGTTGTAATCTAATGCCATTATAATGCACAAAGGGAAATTCTGAAGAATTTAGGGAAAAAATAGGAAGGACCCATTTTTCTAAGAATGTTTTTGCATAATACGACTCCCCATTATCAAAAAAGGATTATCTAAAAAAATTGGGGGGCCACACCCCCCAGGGGGGGTTTTAGTTTTCTGGGGGGTTTGGGGGGTTCCGAAATT
>JAQIXN010001975.1:0-14160 GCA_034698145.1 Proisotoma minuta
ATTAGAGCGATAAATCGTGAACCCGCCTCTCAAATCGAATTTTAACCGATTATCGCAACGAAATCGTAGAGATTTTCCCTTAACTTTCCAATAGCGAATAATCGTAGCGAACTCGATTAGCGATTTGCCCACTGGGAAGAGTTAATGTAATCGATGTTGGCCAACTTAAAACTCGAGTACATACAAGATGAAAAAAGTAATTGTGTATAGTTGCAAACACACAAAAGAGATTAGTTGGAAGCATCAAAGCGTAAAAATTAAGGGTGATGCAAATTAAAACTATGCATTTGCTCTACTTTGTGTGTGGGGAAAGTTTACACTTTGCATTTTTTATTCTGGCTCAACGAGAATTTTATGCACTTCCAAGTTTTCTTTTGCTGTATACATAAATAGGTTTTGTACTGTACTGGGAAAAGTACGCAAAGTTTTATGTCTTTTATCCCGAAATCAGGGAGCCATTTATTCCCGTGTATAAAATCAGAGCGTTGTTTGTTGGTTGTGGTTTTATAGGTATTCGGACCCTGCCCTCTTTTCCCACCCTTTGTTTCACGGACCGTTGCCACTGCTTTAACTCATCCAGCCTTTGACCTTACATTCGTTAGTTTATTTAACGGGACGTAAAACTTGGAAAGTGTGTTATATTGGATGATATAAAAGCTTAATGAGAATCTGAAATAAAAATCCTCAAACTCTTCCTTAAACTTGACACAAGATCCAGAGACGATCAATAGCCAACCTCTGACATGACACTTGGAGAAGTGGAAATGTAATTTATGTATAGAAACAGAGAATCCGTGAAATCCACTATCAGTTAATGAACTAGCATGTAGCAAAACCAAATCAATATACGAGCTGACTTCTGAATCTAAAGTTGGATAGAATTGGGCTTTGTTTGGGTTCTCGTATTTACAGTTTATCCAACTTATTACCATTAGAACAAAGCAAACATTAAAGTAAATTAAACGTAGTGCAATTTTTAGGAATCAAAGACAAGGGGCTTTAGTGTTGGATTACATTACATTAATTAATTAATAGAGATAAGAGGGAGGCAATACATATAAGTAAGTATAGTTAATCTTGAACTAGTTGAACAGACTCCAAGTTTTTACCACAAAAGTGGCTCAATTTCTTGCCGTCTCCGGATCGGATTAAGTGAGAGCTAACTTTGTTGTGAATTTGGGAGAAAAGACAGAAACTAACTGAGGTCAGGGCTCAACACCGCAACTCTCAACCTCAAATCATTAGTTAACTTCAGAGGCTCAAACTTGAAGAGAAAGAAAGAAGTTTTTGGGGAAAGTAGATTTTCACAATTTGAGACACTACAACAAAATTTTGCTTACCTTATTTAATAAAATATCAGAGGCCCAATTTCACCTGTAAAACAAAAGAAACGAGTTGTCAATTTACAATTTGCAGTAGTGTGTAATGAGATATCTTAAATTAATTAGTACATCATACATAGAGTAATCGATATCTCTCATGTTTCATTATTGCTCCATTTTTTAAAAAGTAAAGACAAAAGAAAACTAGTTCTCATTTTTTGTTTGTTAGTTGCAAACCACAATGATGACTTGTGACATAACAAATTTCCCTAATAACATGCAATTAGTTGGTGTAGCGTAAATAAATGTGACAGGAAATGAGAGATTTTTTATACTAAAAAAATTAACTGCAAGTAGATTTGATCTGGTGACATGCAATGCAATAGAAATAAAAAAATTACACAAGTAGGCCAAACTATATGTCAATAAATAATTGTAAAACGAGTCTATAATTTATTTATTGCAATTGCTCTTTAAAATCTAAAAGTTGATTGCTTGCTTAAACGAATATAAATTAAAAAAGAAGAAAGCAAATGCAAATGAGTCCAATCAGCAATGAAATTTACATCCCCATAAAATTTCCCAACATCATAAAAATAAATAGACAAAGATGGAAATTAAAATGAGCTCTCAACCCAATTACAAAGGCACTTGTTGTCGTTAAAATGGTGAGAGTTATTAGCCTCAAATGGGAAATATCAACAACTCCCTCATTAAGCCAACAGAAAAGAAATGAGTCCTTTAATTATTATCAAAAAATGTAATTGGAAGCTAAAAGTTTACTTTTACCCACCCTGAATATTTCCTACTGAAAACGAACTCTTTTCTTGTGTGGTATAAAAATACTCTCAATTACGCATACATTTCCCAGCATAAGCATCTAAATAATAGTGGTTCATTATCCTTGGTTAAAATGATTTAGGAATCTGTTTCCACCTAAATCAACCCCGTATATGGAAAGAATTCTATTTCTTGCTTCTTTTTGTGTACGTAATGAACATCAACTTCCTTCGCTACTTGTTCACACTCTTTATTTTAAACGAGAGTAAATGGGAGCGAGATCAGACACAATGGTTTGCGTTGGGATAACATAAATTACAAAAGTTAACACCCAATAGGGACTTTGGCAGCATTCCTTTCACAACCAAACTCTAAATTCTTGTACAACTACTTTAGATAGAAAGGGAAATCCGGATTTCCATTTCCATTTCATACGGGAAATGTTGTGCAGGTAGTTTACATAAAAAGAATGCAACTGTTCAGGATCTCATTCTGCCTCAAATAATTCAAGAAAGGCATTAAAACGTAGCCTAGATAAACATTTTATTGTAAACTGTAATGCCGTCTATTAAAAGACAAGGAGTAGAATAGAATCCCATCCCAGGAATTAGAGAACTAAATAAAATAAACGAAGGCCCAAATTTTGTTCAAAGGCCACCATGATGGTATGAAATGCTATGAAATGGTGCTGTGACAGGAGATGTGTAAAAAGCAGCAAAGGCAACTTTTAAACAAAAACGTAGCTCCTCAAATCTCTCCAGAGAGTTCAACTTGTTTTCGGATAAAACTACAAAACTACAAACTCTTCTTCTTCGCCCTAGCTATAAAATTTTGTTGGCCAACTTTACTAAATACGCCGCTTCTCTCTAAATATTTCAAAAAGACCAAAAACATTTTACAACGCAGAATGATAATTAAGTTTCAGACTCAAATACAAGTAAATGATGATTACTCAATATTTTTTTAGAAAATTAGCACCTATTTTTAACAATTCAAAATTCAGCAAAAATACGCATTTATCAGCTTTAATCTGGGTCAGTGGATAAGTCAGTTCATTGACTACTACAAATTCAGTTCAGCATTTTTTTTGCGTCCTCTGCATAATTTTGGCTGCAGTTGAGCTTTGAAGAATTGAGATTTAAGAGAAAGGAAGAGAGAGAGAGAGAGAAAGCTTAAAACCAAAAGTGACAAGAGACACTTCGATTTTTGCTTTGCTTTCTCGCTATCCGACCTTCAGCTTTTCTTCAGCTCCAATTCTTTTTTTTCTTGGAGTATTTGGTTACAGAAGTTTGTCTCTCATTTACATAATATTGAATTGGCTTCAGTTCTCGAGAGACAAAAAGTGGATCAGAAGAAGATTGTCATCTGGCTTTACCAAATTTGTCTACTACCAGATTGACTAATCATTTACTTACTTGAAGTGAATTTCTGGCTGTAGCCAATTACTCTAGGGCAGAATTTAATTTTTAAATATTTTTCTGCAAAACTTGTTCATCTTATATATGACCCTTATTGTAAATTCCGGGGAGAAAGCAAACCAAAGCGGAGCGTTGTTGATATTGAGTTTGATCCAGTTCCAAAGGAATCCAAGGTCTACACTACTAACATGACACCTTAGAAAACATTTTACAGGAAGGAGTGCAGTAGGAGGGGGCATTCACAAGCCACTTTCTCTTATAAATGATCCCAGAGCTGTCACTATTTCTCGTAAAACTTCCAGACACAAAACCAATCCACTGGACTAGTTTGCGGAGGCTGGAAAAAAGCACTTAGATTAGCATACTTAGCAGTCAGACCACGAATCCTTCTTTTGAGTTGCGACAAGGAAGAAACAGACAGAAATCTGTTTAGTGATCTGGCAGAAGAAGTTCACAATTGCAGAGAACTCGGAATTTTCTCTCAAGAATATATTTTTGGTCAGAAACAGGTAAAATCGATCTGTATATTTAGTTGGCCATTCCAATGCAATTTGCATTTTAAGATAGTCAAATAAGTAACAAAATGAATGGATAGGAATAAGCTACAATTAAAATTTGACCAGCGCTTGACATTTGAACTTGGAATGCATCATAAGTAGATAAGAGTGTTCTCATTAATAAACTTCTCACATCCTTCACAAATCTTATATAGTGCCAATGAGGATTCGGCGTTTCCTTTATTACAAGCCGACTGCTAAAGAGAATTTACATTTTTCCGAGGGAAAGTAAGCTACTGAATATCTAAATAAATCTGTTCCATATCTTGGACTTGTCTTCATTTCATTGATTGACTTGACAGATTTGATTTATATCTTGTGATATAACCCCAACATCAAATTAACCATTGTTTCCTTGTTTCATCTTGTCATCATCATTTTTATCTCGGGGCATCACGTTGCATTGCATTCTATATGATATCATTATTATTATCAAAATTTAAGCCGACAGAATTCAAATTCACGTCAGAATTTTTCAAGGAAAAAAAACATTCCAAGATAAATATAGTGTGACGGAGCAATTAAAATTAACTCAATTAAAACCGGGTTCACAATAGAAAACCGCATTGCATGCAACTGCAAACTAATTTAACGCACTTTTTGCAAAATAACTTGAAATCTCTTTTAAAGCAACGTGAGAACTGACTTTGGTCTGGTCGTGATTCATCAGTTCATCAAATTCATCAAATTATTTTGTAAAACATGCCCCAAATCTTTAAAACTGTTTAGACGATCTGTTGAAGGAAGGAAATCATCTCACCACTAAATATAATGGGACAGTTGAAAAAATGTAGGATGACTCTGCTTCTATTTGCTTTTGTATCTTTTGTGTGCCGTCAAACAAAGTACAGTCAACTTGTTCAGTAATGTTCAGCAAAGTAACAATTTAAGGAGCATAAAATATATGTTGTGGGAATTTGTAGGACCACCCCTGCTGATCTCTAAACACTTGAAACAATGAATGCATAAAAACTGTTTTATCTTTTTCTAGATCTTCGTTTACTTAGCAGTTGATGTCATACTTTTTTATGAAAATGCGTTACATTAACATTGCATCCCTGCAAGCAGCAGCTAGCCTTTGAATTAAATTAACTTTTTCTCCTAAAACCAAGATCAGATCGGAATGACAAGTTGTTTTAATCCTTTTGTAAAAAACAGAAAGAATTTGGTAGGCAAGGGGTGCGTAAAAGGCAGAATTACTTTGGATACTATCGATTTTGCACGCCCATTCTATAATTTAAGAAACTGGTAAAAAATTGAAACTGTTATTTCAAAACTTACACCGGATGTTTATTTCAAATATTAAATAGTTTGTTTCTCAACACTGTAATTGTTAACCATCGCATTGACAATTCATCCTACCCTAATATCTAACATGATGGTGTAAAACCGTGTAAAGTAAAACAATTTAATTCTTGCTAATTCATACATTAACACTGTTAATTTAACAGTATTTGCCTTTCAAAGCTTGATGAAAGCTGTAACATGCAATGCAAGTCATAAATCCATATACAAAGATACAAATGTTGCCATTGCATTGCATTTGACTGCATTGCATGCAAACAAATAAAGAGCTAGCAAATTACTATATGTATGTATGTATATATAAATCTATTTTACTAGAAGTGGGCTTCTCGTGATTTACGTTGAAGGTAGGAGGATTTAACAATATAATGTTGATCATGGAACATAAGTTATATAGACAATGCCTCCTTCTCTCTATGTGAGCGGAAATCAATGGAATTGAATTGGAATTTGGAACTTTGCTTTGGTACCGGAAAAGGCGTTTAAACACCGGGAGATTACATTAATTCCGACTCAGACTTTTCGGGCAGAAGCCAAAAAATCTTCCAAATACAATTTAAGCAACTCGGCGTGGGAGCTTTTTCTTGCCTTTGTTTGTCCGCGTGGGATCTATATGATTCCGTGAGAAAAGGTCGTTTAACACCTTCCAGCAAGACTTTTTTTCTTTTGTGTTCACTGCAATAGTAATATGTGGGACTTATGAATATTTTACGCAAGTCCGGCCATTTCCCACTTTCTCCTTTTGCTTTCTCTCTGGCAGATGGATGAGGGCTATTATGTAATGTAAGCGGGATGAATTTGCTCAATCTGTATGACATGATGAGCCATTACTCAACTGTCTTGAAAAAAATATCAAATTTAGAAAAGATGTTGTAATAGACAGCTTGGAACTTTAAGAAGTGCTTACACTTGTACTAGCAGATTTTTGTAATAAATGTAATATAAATTATCATGAATTTAAAACAACAGCCGGCTGATTTCTTCCTAGTTATGTTCCCTTAATCGATTTGATATGCCATTTCTTGAAAATGAATTAAAAGTTGCATGTTTCGACCGTGTCAGAAAATGCATGGTTTTCAGTACAAGAAACGGATGGGCAAAGTAAATTGAGCAATTATTTTATCCAAATACCATTTTAAGAGCTGATGAATAATAATTTCTCTTTTCTTGTTTGTATGTTTTGAACCCGAAACATATTATTAAGGTAACAGGGCTTGTAATACGAATTTGGATAGTCCCTGACATTTCATTTCATTTGGATACAAACCAAATTAACTGGTAATTAATTCCCTTTAATTAGCATAAAGAAAAAGAAGCAAGGAATTATATTGAATCCAAATAGTTCCTTCCCCTGAAGCCAACTTCTGTCAATATCAATAGAATTCAATGATGTCTAATAATGAAAAATAAATAGAACAACTCTTAATTACAGGTTGGAGAATAGAGAAATTATGCAAATTAGATAGCTCATTTTGCCCACTACTTCATATTTTAATCGCTTTGCTCCAATTAAATTTTTCTCGTTAATTCAATTGATTAGAAATATTTATGGGGGCGATGCAAAGATTAGATTTTTAGATGCAGAGGATAATGTTTCAAATTAAAAGAAACACTTATAATTGAGCACAAAATTTATCTCGGATGCCGTAAAATAAAAATGTCAAACTTGTTGTATGTCTTGAATTTAAGTGAGTGTCATTAGCTTCTGGAGTTTTATGCCATATAGAAAAGTTTTAGGAAGACAAATGCCAAATACTGGTTTGGTAAGTAATTAAGAATGAATAGTCATCAAACTCTTCAGTTCATCAATTCTCCAGAAAATCACACTCTAATGAAAAGAACAATGGAAAAGGATTATGCGGCAAATTAAGAGAATGATGGATGAAGTAAGATCCCGAACACTTCATCCATCCTCTACATAAGCACCCATTAAAAGTCAATGTCACTGACTTTTTGGATTGATATTTTTCAATAATAGTTCAACTATTTATTTGAGAACCACAATCCAGTTTTGAGAATTGGAATTAAAAGTGTTTTAATTGCAGGGATTTTGAGATTCACGCAATGAGATTTGTGATGCAGGTGTGCATATTTTCATAGACATGCTATCTCATGTTACCCTATGTTGATTCAATTTTTGTCTCAGTTAATAAATTCCTTTGTAAATGTAATTTGCAGTTGCAAAAACAATGGAAAGTTAATCCAATACAATGAAACAAGTTCGTAAATAAGAGAATCAATGATGGCTTAAGACTATAAAAGCGATGAGCAAGGAATAACCTTGTATGAAATGTTGACGACATTTACTACATTGATACCCAAAAAACCATCAAATGAAATCTGTATAAGAGATCTGTTGGAACTTGGATATTTTTTTGTGAAACAGGTTGCAAAGGATTCGCATATCTCCATTAGTGGTGGACATGAACAATTTCAGAACAATTCAATCAATGATCTAATAAAACCTTATAAAAATCTCCACAAACCACATTTAAAAATTCTGCAATTTCATTGCGGTCATAATTTTCTCAAGGTTTCTATTTTTTGGTAAAATTTGAAAAATAAAATGTGGAAAAGATTTACATTTATTTTGATGTTCATAGTATAATTTCCTTACTCATCCCACAACAAGTTTGATGCATTATGTTTACGACAAGGTTGTTTAATCATGTCACGTTACATGTGAAGTTTTTGGCTGTTGAAGTGTTTATAATTTAACTCAACACAATTACAAAGAAAGCAGAGAATGATGATGAGACTGAGAAAAGCTAGTAAGTGTAATTCTGATCAAAGTATAGTAAATGGGCACCTTTGTACTTGCACCTGACGCTCCAAACTCACACAAATTCCACACAAACAACAAAGCCAAGTTGTGCGTTATTGTGCCTGCTTACAAACAAAACTACTGCTTCTGGTAAATAATAAATTGGTGGGTAGAGGCAGCGAGGACTTCAAAGTTAGAATTTTAGACTTCTCATCATTATCAAACTGAGGACGATCATTATCACAAAAAGTTGGTAGTACATCTTTTCATCATGCACAATGTGGATTCTGGGAGTTTGTGCGTCTATTTAATTTAAATTAAATTAAGTTTTAGACACAACATACACACAAACTAAACATGTTTATATCAGATCAAACTGTATCCTTGCTCTAGTTTGACTATGAAATGAAATAACGGTTAATAAAATTGTCCAAACTTGCAACGGGACGTTTTATGTCAATTTGAAAATGATTGCTCTTTACTTTTTGTCATTACTTGCCAAGCATTTTAAATTATAACTAAATATGATGCACGCAAAGCCAAGTAAACCAATTTATTTGTTTCTCTGCTTTTTGTTATTTGTGCAGCAGTATGTACATTGCTTAAAATAAAAATGTATGAGCAGCTAACAAGCTTCGTAAAAATATGCTTCAAGTAATTAAAGTAGATTTTGTGGTTTAGTATTAAAACTCATCTTTACTATAGAGCAAGTTTTTATCTGGAAAATGACTCAACTTTGATCTGACTTTCGTGTTAAAATCCCGACTAATTATAATCCACACCAAGAGGAGAAGAAGCAAGGGCAATTCAACATGCTCAAAGTACCAAACTTCAGTCATAAAAGGCAGTTAAGGGCCACGTAGTCAATCTTGGATCAATTTGAAACTCGAATTTCATTAAAAGGCCACCGAGAAGAGATGAGAGAGAAGTTGTCTAGCTGCATTATACTGCATTGCATTATTTCTTTAATAATCTAAAACAAAGCAACTCCCCCAGAGATCTCTCTACACGTCAATTCTCCACCAAATCAAACGAAAATCCAGTCCAATTCCAATTTAACAAACTACAAGTGGCCAAACAGGTTGTGGTAAATAAAATTGTAGGAGCCAAACCATTTCTATATAACCATCATAAAATTTCCCTATGCCTCATCATTTCCATGAATAAGTCTTTGTGGCATGTAATTATCAAAACGAAGGGTACTTACAAACAAAGTCAAGAAATTGTTTTATATTTACTAACTAGATCAGGCCAGGGTCAATTAATGGTGTGAATTGGTTACTATTAACAGACTTTATTTTCCAGCTTTCTACTAGATAGTAAATGCCAACAAAGTTACAGGGATAATTCATTAAAAAAACATTCTGTTCCCTGCAGCAAAGTGGAATCATAAAAATCTCATCTCATCTTTGTATATTTTTATTGTGTGCCAGGCAAACAAAGAATTTAATGTTTCCTAAAGCCATTTTACATAAAGAAGATAGAGATTTATTTTATGTTGTAATTCGCCAACTTTAATTTTTTTTTCTCAAGATGCTAACAGGATTAGCAACCATTTTATTTACCCACAGTGAATGAGCAAAATTGATGACTTATCTGCGAGTTACAAGGGATTACATTTTTGAACTGGTTGTGAAAAAAAGTCTGTCACCTTTTTTCTTTATTGCAAAATTACTTTTGAATTTTAATGGGAGCAGGTGAGGGTGAAATATCAACATTTATTTTTTAAGATGCATTACATTTCACTTGGAGGGATTTATGTTAAGTGATGTGTAATCTAATCTGTTCCAACACCTGTCCTCTACTCTTCAACTTCATGAAATTAGTAAACTGTCAACATTTGTATTTGTCTATCATTTAAATTGCATTTTGCAACAGTTTATTAGAAACAATTTAATTTGGCTTTTGTTTGCTTTATAAAATTCTAAAATGCCTAATGCATGACCATTTATGGACTTTTATTATCACGTTGACAAAAAAATTTGTATGCATTGTTGTATTTCCACACGATTGATCAAAATCGATCTTACTAAATGAGCATTTGGTTTTATTAATTGTTGGGAGTTACAAAATCTTATCAAAAAGCAAGAAGCTCAGATTACGAGGATGTCAAAGATGTTTGATGATTGGGGCAATGGTGGTAAAACTGGATCTTGCAAAAAATTAGATCTGATCTCTAAAGGCAAACAACCATCTTTCAAAATTCTTGAAGGCGTTTGACCTTTGCAGCAGTTTTACGGGTAAAAAACTAACTGGAGTAGATGCGTTGCTTTTGCATCATTTGATTGGTTGCGGTCTGGTTTTTAAAGGTAAACCATTTCCCTGTCCATCATTCATCTCAAATTAAGGTAATAACAACAGTGGCAGTAAAATAAAATCCCTCAATTTACCCAAAAACTACAAATAACAAGGATTTGTATTTGCAAACAAATTTTAAACTTCTTTTTTGGTTGATTGGCCTCTAGAGTTAGCTCTACTTTTGGAACGTTGATTGAACATAAATGTCCAAATGTGGTCTAGTATTTTATACAAACATCACAAGCCCATACTTTACAAATTGCATATAGCAAACGAAAAGCCCTCTTTTCCTTTTTGAGACTTTGTTTAATGAACAAGTCATGTTTTAGGGTGTCGGAAAAGAGTTGTAATAAAAATTTGTACCAATGTAAAGGTTATCAAATAATTGCTCAATTCCTCTAACGGATCTTCTTTGCCAAAATATCATATCATAGCCAGCAGCCTGCTGCTGCACCCACCAATACTATTAATTACGATGTATACACCGCCAGTAAATTGGCAGGTGGTCACTTACCGTTCTGTGAACATTTTTTTGCCAATAAGAACAGCAGCAGCCAGTTAAAGTCCCAAACATGAACTTGATTTGACGATCGGATTGATTTTAATCACATATTTAAGCAAATGCAAATACAGATCAAAGATGAAAACTTTTTTGCATTAGCCCAACCCTGAACCAGTTACAAACAAATTTGTGTCTCTATATAAATGATCCCCTTTAATTATTGTACAGCCCACAAAAATTCCATTGAGTTGGTTGAAAACAAATTTTAATGATAACTTAAACTTGAAAGAAATCGTATCATTAGGCATTCACAAAGAAGTCGCATCAGTTACAGGAAATCTGCTAATGAAGAATATTTTCAGTTTTAATTATTTCTCGAAGCTAAGCATTTGTTTAGTTTGTAATAAGTTGTAGCTGGACTTTGCATAAATATTTGTAATGCAAAACAAGCAAAGGCTGCCATATAATTCCCATCCATTAAATGATATTAGGATAATAATGATGAGGGCTGATGATACTCTTTAAACGTAGCAGGGAATAAAATAAAATGTGGTTGAACTGGAAAGCTGAACCATAATATTTTACACTAATTGTTCGGCTGCCGGGAATGCAAAGCAAGGCAACTACCAGTTTGTTTGCTTCTGCAAAGTTGTATGCAAATTGCCAAATTCTTCCTGGTAAAATAAAATAAATCGTTGACTTTTATCCTCAAGCGGAATTAAATGGCTTTGCCACGAAATAATATAATATTGGAATAAGTAAGGTATAAAATAAGTCACTTTTATAAATTTTCACTTTAATAACTTAATACGCAAAAAAGCCCATAATAATAGAGTGAATACATATAACTCACAAATATTAAAAATATTTTGTACGTCACATTACAACTTGCAACTAATTTATTTGCGCTTGATTACATTACATTACATCATCCAAAGGATTACAAATTTTATTGAAAAGATTTAAAACTTAATCAAGAGACCGGTTAAGGAATTCCTTCCACTTTGCTTCAATTATCCTTAGCCCTAGCTTTATGAAACCTCGACTTCAAATTTATTTGTCAACTTTGAAAAGACTCGAATCAAATCCAAGTTCAAGTCTGACCACAAATGCAGCAGAGTTTATATATATGAAACGTAAGCGGAAATTTTGGTTGTATTAAATTGAGAGGACATTTCTAGCCAATGTAATGCGATGGGAAGGATAACAAATATCCGATAAGCTGTTGCAGCTAAAGTCAAAAAAAGAATCAACCATCCGGAAGATTTGTCTAGAAATCTAGTTTCCGGATTTTGGGATCTTTTCTGATATTATTACAGATATGTGAGATGGAAAAACAATGGAACAACAGTTGCAATTACAAGAAGATACACAACACAGGACATGGAAAATGGACGATGTGGAAAATAGAACATGACGCGAAATATGTCACTTTTCTTCTCTGCCCAACTTCAAAAAATTGGGGTAATATGAAATAGATTGATTACTAAGCCCAATTTTTTTTATAATTACAGCAAAAAGGGTTTTGCAAAATGGGAAAGTCAACTGCAATTTGTACGAACTGAAAGCAGACTTTTATATACAAGTACGTATAAAATATTTTACAAGAGAATCTGGAATTTGTTAATTTGCTACAATTTCAATTGAAACAAAGCAGAGAGCTTTTTGTATGCTAATGCCAGATGAAGAACATTTATTTGTAAGGTCTCGACATAAATTTACAATTTGGGAAACAAGGTCATTCAACAAAATGAAAGGGCAAAGAGCAAGGCTTTGTGAATCTGGGATGATTTTATGTAAAACTTACATAGTAGAGTAGTATTTAGTTGATGGAATTTGCATTTGCATTTAGTGGCCAGAATAATTTTGTAGGATCAGCCATTACATAACATTACATTGACCAAAAAGGGAAATCGATTCCTTGGCCTAAGCTGCGACAGGGAAAGTAAAAGTAAACACGGGACATTGCCATGTTTTGCCTAATGTTTTACATGCATACTTTCCCCAGACTAATCATGGGAATGGAGAAAGCTCATAAAAGAGAATCACCACACATCCCATCCACTCTCATCATCAACCCAAAGCCAATGAATCAGCAGCAACAGCAAGAGTTGATTTTACAATAATTTGCCATTTACCAAATAAAGGAACAAACAACAAGACAAAATCTGCATTGCATTTTATGGTAAATGGTAAATGTCCATTTCCTCCTCCCAAACTAAAAAAAAAATCATCCTACGTAATTAGTAGTATCAAAGACCGTCCCTGCCTCCACAATCAATAGATTTAACATAAAAACTGAATTAGTAAATAGATTTATTTTACTGATATCTGTCATTCACCTTTCAATCTTGAAAGTGAAACCAGCCTTTAAAAGCAGATCAACAATGAAACTTTGGAGTATAAATCAGTTGACAGTAGCAAAAGTGGTTTTTAACACGTATACATACCTTTTCAGTCACAAGTTGCAGTTCCAGTTGCAGCTCTTTTTTTGGATGTAGACAATCTGTAACACACAAAATGGAAAATGGATTTTAAAAGAAAGTATCAAATGCAATATTATGTACTCAAAAATATATATAAAAAGAGATTTAGTCTGAACCCCGATTTTGAAACATGTCATCCGAGTGGAAAATAAACTTAAAGTGCAAACAAGGGTGTAAATACATATCCAAAGAAAAAAAGTGGAAATTCGATTGTTTTCTTTTTATTGAAAAAGTGAGAGTGTGAAACTTCCTTCAGCCTCCAGCATTATATGGCTTTCATTGGCTAATGCAATTCTCAACATCTTGTTTGGCTTTAAGGAAGAAGAGGGGGAAAGCATTAGAGGAATTTATTTGGGGGATGATAAGAATGAGGAGGAAATAAGTAAAGTCGAAAAGGGATTTATTTATCTTATCTTCTTAAAAATACGGAGGATAAGTGCCTGGGAGGGGATGCCGTTTTTTAGTCAATGTACATCACTTGATATTCTCTGAATAAGAGGGATTATCGCCTATTATAAAAGCCAGCTCATGCTTTTTACTTTAAGGATTATAGCTTTTAAATTTTTGAAAATATTTGAAAGAGAGTTTGTGACATTTGCATGGAGAGAGAGAGAGAAAGCAAAGCTTCAAGTTCTTAACTGCGGTTTGGACTAAATAGAGAGGTTGAGATCGCTGTAGTGTAGCAAAATTTCGTATTGTGGACTGTAGACTATGACGTCATCAATTTT
>JAQIXN010001976.1:0-14149 GCA_034698145.1 Proisotoma minuta
AAAGACTTTATTTTGGACCACCCATCATATTGGCGACGTAATTTTAAAACGAAAAATAAATCCTCAAGTCAACAAGACGCTCAGCTTAATGACAGCCCTGCTTTTAACTTATAAATTTAATAGCATTAAGAAATTTGAACCCGACTAGAAACAATTAAGATTGGTAAACGTACATTTATGCACGTGCGTTTGACTCACAGAATGCGCAAATGAAATTTAAAGTTTTCGGCAGAGATCTGATCAATCGAAAATAAAAGTATTGTTTCTTTTATTTTATGTCTGGCTTAACCATTTACACATAATGTTATTGTTTTATCTGTTGTAGTTTTATGTGACAGAGTTGTTCGTGTCATGTGAACATTTTGACAAATTTTTGGTCGTTGTCTATTTATTTTTTCTTAACTCTCTTAACTGCTTTGCATGAAGCATTTCGTTAAAATGGATTCATAGAATTTGTTACATGTAATTTAGCATGCAAGCAGATTATCAAACTCTCAATGTGGTAAAAAATTCAATTATTACTTGCTTTATAACTAATTCCAGAATTTTATTTGCTGAATGCATCCTTATATTTATAATCATTAATAAATTAATTTGCTCTCCATGCTCTTTTAATTCAATATTTCTTGTCATTCAATATATACTGTAATAGTCATAATGTCAATTTTTTGAAAAATTAGCTAAATAATCATTTATTATTAGACATAAATAATACCCATCACTTTATAACATAAATAAGTATCCGTGGCCACTCTGTCTCACAACCATTAGCCAATGACATTGTTTCAATTGTCTATTAAGGGTCTATATAAAGATGTTACGTACACAATGCCCTGGAACATTTCCCTTGCTCTCAACACTTGAGGAAAAAAGCAATGCTTCAGTTTCTAACCAAACTGGAGATCACTCAAAATCAGTGACTCATTTAAGAAGCCTTGGAGTTAAGTCAACGTCTAATTCACGTCTCAGTTCATTTTGAGCCTTTCGACCTCACGCTTCCTCTCCCTTCAACATCTCCAAATATCTTGAACTAAAATCTCAAAGTTTCATATAAAGAACAAGCATTATTGTTTACCCTATTAACTAAATTTTAACATTTAAATATCGAGTATTTAGACAGTTCTATCAACAAGTGAAAATGTCACAACATTGTAACGAGAAAGAGTTGGCGAGAGAAACATCTCCAAATTGTGATCGAATCCTTCGTGAAAGTTTTTCGCTCTCTGTTGATTCAATTGGAGTTGAAAGACGTACCTGTTGCCAAAAGCATAACAAGAAGATTTGGTGCTTTTTGGTAGTCCCACTAATTTTGATAGCGGCAGCTTTCACCGGACTTTATTTTCTTGGATTCTTGGGCCCAATCTGGCAAACAATTTGGGGATTGTTTTCACTAGTAAGCCAAAAATTATTTTTTATATTTAAATTAACTAGGACGCAGAACTACTATTTTTTTGCTAAAACATCACAATTTTCCACTAAAATTTATCTCACATGAATTGCATAGTGGCTAAAAGTTTGAGGCAGGGTGAGATTTTATTTGTTATAAGTAAGACTCAAGAATTTGATGCTTTGGTTGGGTTAATCAACACAAACTTAAATTCTAGATTCAAAAAACATTTGCTCAAATTAAAATATTTAAAGGAAAAAGTTTGCAAGGAAAAAAAACTTAGAACTTAGTTTAGTTTTAAATTTAAAAAAGCATACAAAAACATTTTAACAACTTTTATACTTACGATTAGAATCCTTTAATGAGACTGGACCGAGAATATGTGTATAAAAATGTTGAGACTAAAGTTACTAAGACAATTGTTGAGCTTCTCGTATTTTGATTCTACTTGTCTCATATTTTTCTCCGCTAATTATTTTCGACATCAAATATTTATCGTTTAGCTGCTACACATTTCCCAATCTGCATTATTTAACTTTTTTTTAAATTCAGACTCCAACGGCTAAATTTTCCGAAGCGGATAAAGAAGCATGGAAATCCCTGCCTGCCAAGAAAGCTGCCAAAAGAATTCAGGATGCGCTTAACAATGATCTAAACCCATGCTCGGATATGTTCAAGGTATCATTTTATTATTTCGTTTTGCCATCTCTATACATACGCCTTTTAAATTCACTTTCTGAAACGATAAAAAATCAAACTTTGGTTTTGATATTTTTATTATCCTTCCAAAACAATATTAATACATTTTATTTAGCGATTATTTAGTTTAAAATAATTTTCCACTCTTTCAGCATTCATGCTCTTCTTGGAACAAGGAGCATTATAATGCAACAATCAACACAGTCATGGGTGAACTGGACCAAATCAACTTGAATAGAATTAAGACAATTCTAGGTAAAATTTTGTAATTTACCAAACGTTTAATGTACACATTTAACTAATTTGATAATAAATTGCCTATTTTTCAGACGACTACAAAGGGGAAGATTCTTCTGTCCTGAAGACCACAATTTTTTTCAAATCCTGCCTCAATTTCAAGGATTTCGCCAATTCTAAAATTCTTTTTGGAGAGCATGGAATAGGTAAATAATTATTTTATTTTATTGAACGTTTTTGCGAATTAAATTGAAAATATGCAAATACTCCAAAGCAAATACTAAGATGGCAAGATCATTTATAGCTTCAATATTTATTTATAGATCATCAAACTGGTTGCATCAAACTCACGTACAAATTATTTCAAAAAGTTGTGGACAGCCTTTTCATCTTTAAGTACGTCAACCCAGAGACAATTCTAGATTTGGATGAACTCTATAAAAAAATCTCCAATTCTTTCATCGATGTCATCAAGAAGTTTGACTTTGATGAAAGTTCAAAATCCAAAATTCAAGAAAGAGTTCACCTCATCAAATTTAACACCCCCAAACAAATCAACGCATCGGAACTAAACAACATTTACGCTGGCCTCCCCAACCTAGAAATTGGGAATTTTAAAGAAAATTTGGAGCAAGTTCTTCGCTTCAAATCCAGAATGGGATCAAATATTGAGCTCAGTGCTGAAGCAATAATCACGTCGGGAACGCCAATTTTTGAAAGCAGCAAGGATTCAATAGAAATCCCAATCGGAGATATTTCAGAAGAAAACTTTCATTTTACTTTCCCCAAAGTTCTCCAGTTTTCGAAATTGGGCGTGGAAATTGCGAGGGGACTCGCTCTAGCCTTGGCCCATTATTTAAAGGGTCAAAATCTTGGTAATACAACATTTTTTTATTGTAAAAAAATTACTAATGGTTCTGATTTATTTAAATTATACAGAAATTCCAAAGCTGGGAATTGTAAAAATTCCTAGCAATCCGTTGTCAAACCAAAGCTTTGAAAAACTCAGCCAAACAATTGGATGCTTGAAGAACCAATTCAATGTTGTTAACTTTGAATATGTTTATGGTCCACGGGATGAAAGGAAAGCTTATGAAAACAATTTTGCAGATATGTTGGCTATCCAAGTTGCCTACGAAGCCTTTTCAAAAGAAGACCACTCTTTATATCAACACCCCCAAGAAATCAAAACCAAAATTCCGGAGAGCAGAATCTTCTTTTTGTCGGCCATCCAGGTGAGTTTTATTTAAAAACAGCAAATAATATTAATAGCAATGACTTGGTTTTAAAATTGCTTTTACTAATTTACAGCAACATTGCGAAGGAGAACTTAGCGAGAAGGGCTACCCATTCCAAATTGGAAATCTCCCAGCTGCACCCGTTCGTGTTTGGATATCTTTGGCCAATTTGAAAGGATTTTCTCACACTTATTCATGTGACGTTAATTCTAAATATCATCCGGAAAAAAAGTGCGTCTTCTAAAAAATTCTGAAAAGATTGGTCGATCAAATGTTTCAACTTGCCTGAACTTGTACTCAAATGCTTGTGTTCCTAAAAAAATATGGATCTAAAAATATTTTGACATTGTTGATAAAAATTAATATTAAATTTTATTTTAACTAAGAATAGCGAGATATTTTGTTAAGTTATGACTCGTTTTAAGACTTTGCTAAATTGTATGAATGATTTTTAAGCTACCGACTTCTATATTTTTTATATATTCAGATCTGTTTTATTTTTTTATGATCAACAACTTGCAAATAAATCTAGTTTATTTTTATTATTTATGACATAAACAAAATATAAAAACACTTAAAAAATTTAAAATATATAAAAAGTAAGACAAAATATTATATTTTTAAATACTCATAAATATAAGTGTTGTTGAAGAATGAACCAGAAGGTAAATAAATAAGGAATAATATTTTTAAGCATTTTAATTAATCTATAGATAAACTGTGAAAACTTTAAAATGTTTAAATAATTAAAATAGTTAATTGTGATATGAAATTGGAAATCTTTAAAATTTGTATATAAATAGTCAAGCTATATTTTCACTTATTTACAATTATTACTTAAACTTTTTTATGTAAAGGATTATAAACATTTTCGTAATCCTTCCGGATGACGTGAGTTAAATTGGTTCAATAACAGGTTAATTGGAAATTATTGTATAATCTCTTATATGTACCTAGGTATATCATGTAATGAATGAGTTAGCAATGAAAAAATTATATAAAATAAATGTCTTTTGTTATCTTTAGCCCGGTTTAGCATAATACTCATAACTGCTTCATTTGAAATGTTCAACTTGAAAGGCGACTGATTATATGCATGGTCAAAAATATTCCAGGAGAAAGTTTTAGTCTACTTTTACTTTTGAGTGAAAGTTTTAATGTCAGTATCCAAATATTTAGTGGCAAAACCTTTTAAAATGAATAATATAACTTGGGAGCGTTTGATTGTAGCCTATTTCAAAACATTGCATACATTTTTCCTGGCACCTTTTTGGGTATCAATCGATTCCTTAGATAATTTTCAAATGCCCATAAAGAAACCAATAATTTATTTCCGAAAATTCACCCTACAAAAGGTAACCAACTTATTTATCGTGATGTGAATTAAATTAATTTAATTGCAGATTATTTGTGGACTATTTCATGCTGTAGTTGCAATTGTGGTTTTGCTATTTTTGAGATTCAGCTTTTCAATCATGAATACCAATGTGATCGCCCGAAGTATCTTTTCATTTATATTTCAGACCATTGCAACGTCAATTCAAATCGAATTCATTGTCTTGGTTTGGTTCAAACAGAACAAGATCAAGGAAGCTTTGTCAATATCGTTTGCAGATTCAAGGAAAGTTGGCAGGCTACAAGTAGATAAGACCTTATAATTAATATTTCCAAAAAAATATTATGTTGTCTTTTTCTATTGCAGCTGTTTCTAATTGTTTGCTACATCTCAAGCTGCGCATCTGAATTCATAATGACAGAATACAGGTCAATATCCTCTGGAATATTATTTGAAATTTATATGGGATGCAACATATTTTTCCTTGATTTTCCGCCAAACGTTACCAATTTTTCCAGCGCTCCTGTCATCATAAAATGCACCACAATATTGTTTTCATTTGCATTTCACTGCTCATGGTTCATTCTTTCTGCATCCCGAATATTACTCCTCATCTCCTCCTTAAAGCTTTGGGAAGAACTGAAAGAGCTTGGAAATAAATGTTTGACACTCAATCAAAATGTTTGGGCATTTAGTCTTCAGCCCGAAAATTCGCCAATGCACGAAACAATTCATTCTTATCTGTTGCTAAAGAGAAAAATTGAAAATGTAAACAAACTGGTTGGACCAAATCTTGGACTCTTTTTTTCTGAATGCATGATTTACGGAATTTTCATTCTGGGCGAAATCTGCACAATTCCTTTCGTATCCAACACGGCAATTGCACTTTTATTGTTTATGGTGAAACTGGCCATGCTTTGCTTAATAGCAGATGTTCATAGAAAGGTAAAAAAAATCATGCCTAATTATGTGATTGAGTACAAGTTTGAATATCTTAGAGCTCATCCATAAGGAGGCTGCTCGTAGAAAATAGTTGTAATTGGAATGGGAAAAGATTGTCAGCTACAAATGCTCTATTGAAATATTCTCCTGGGGATGAAGGGCTAGGAGTTCGGAAATTGTTCATAGTCTCATTTCCTTTTTTGGGGACCGTATGTTGGCATAATTAATTTGAAAAATATAATATTGGGACTATATAGTTAATTTTTTGCAGAGTGCTGGTGTTTGCCTGAGCTGTGCTTTGGTGTTGTTACAATTTAAAATCACACCCGTTAATTAATAAGGATGCAAATAGCTAGCTGGAATAGTTTTGTGCAAATGTTAATAAAGAATGCCATGTAAATTCCATGATGGAATTATGCTTAATCAACAAAATGTTGAATGTATATTTTTGTTTGTCCACAAAAAAATGCTATACATAGTGAGACAAATTAAATTATTCATAACATCATGTAAGAATAAGAATAAAAGCCCGATTTATTAAATTATCTACCTGGACGGAAAAGAAAATTTAAATTATAAACAAAGTACCGAATCGCGTAAATAAATGTGGAATAATACTACGAACATAAGTAGAGTACACATGAACAAAAGATTGAATAACATACTTTGTAATGCTTACGTTCCAGTTATAACATATTTATTTTAAAAGAAAGTAGAAACAATAGAATCTTTTTGGACAAACTATTATATAAAACTATTACCCAAGTCTCTATATTTCTATACAAGGATGGAAGGCTCATATCATAGTTTGACAGGTTGAATAAAATTTTCCTAATTTTATTTCCACGTTGAAAAGATCAAAAATAATTTTCATTGGTTGTTATAAATTTCTAATTTAGAAAATCTTCGATATACAACTCCTGTTTAGGGGTTTTAGGTTCTGAACGAATAGACGAAGGAACAAAGAAAGAACAAATAAAGTTCGATATCTATCAGCAGAAAGAGATTCAGTATTTTGCCTTGTTTATTTGCAAAAATCAAGCGCAGAAAATGGGAGCAAGTTGGAAATCATTGATTGTATTTTATTTCAAAATACTTCATAGACTTTGTCTCGTTCCGATTTGGATATCTGCAGACTCTCGCATTATTCCAGAAATAATCAGAAGCAATCCAAAAGTTTGTTTAAAAAGTTTTCTCCCACAAAAGGTAAACGTATACCTATTGAAATGTTATTATAATCTTTAAGCATTTATAATTGCAGATAATTTGTGGATTATGTCAACTGGTAGTGACGGGGGTGGCGGTGCTATTTCTACGATTCAACTTTTCAATAATGGATATAAAAAGAAATCCTAGCAGCATCTTCTTGTTAATGTTTCGTAGCATGGCCGCAGCTATTCAAATAGAATTCTACTCCTTGCTCTGGTTCAGAAAAAAAACAATTCAAGATGCCGTTTTGTTGTCTTTTGAAGCTTATAGGCAAATCAAGAAGCCGCAAGTAAGTTCGTATCTTTGTTATATAAAGTCAAAATTTTAATTTGTAAGACAATACATAGGCCATTGCAATTGCCCTCTACTCTCTCAGCGTCATATTCGAATGCATCATGGACGAAGTCCAAGCTGCGATTTCAGGGTTGCGTACTGAAATGTTGGATGGGCCAGGAAGCTTTTTTGTCGTTTTGCCACAAAATATGACGACTTTCTCAGATGCTCCAACAGCCGTGAAATTGGCAACCGCAATATACACGACGAGTTTGCGTTATTCATGGCTAATTATTGCCTTCTCCCGAATTCTTCTTTGTATCTGCATTGTCAAGGCTTGGGAAGAACTGGACGAACTTGAGAACCAATGTTGTCTGATGGAGGAAAATGGCTTTGGATTTCTAATCAAAGGCTCTTATTGTGGCCAGTTAAAGGACAATTTGAGTTCTTATTTGAGTCTGAAACAAAGGCTTGGAAAAATCAACGGAATGATTGGATGGAATTTGGGGATTTTCTACTTGGAGTATATGGTTTACGGGGTCTTCATTCTGGGAGAAGTCTGCACCGTGGATTTTACATATCAAGTGGCGATAGCAATTTTGTCTCTAGTTGTAAAGGTCTTGGTTCTATGTATTACTAGCAGCAGACGTTCAGAGCAAGGTGACAAAATTAGAATGCTTTTGATTGGAAAAATTAAACAATGTTTTATTTTCAGAGCAACTACATACAGCAAATGTTGGTAGGAAACAGTTTCAATTGGAGTGGAAGGGGACTATCCCCATCGGATATAAAGGCGCTGATAAAATATTCCCCTGGGGTCGATGGTCTGCGGGTTGGGGACATTTTTACAATTAGCTACTCGTTCTTAGGAATGGTATGAAATTGTCAGAAACGTTTTGAAATTTTAAGGATGAGACTTATTGGCATTATTTCAGAGTGCCAGCGTTGGTTTGACCTACGCTTTTGTCCTGTTGCAGTTTAAGGCCACACCGACAACGTAATCGATTTTAGTTTTCAGGAGAGAATTAATACATTTAATTCCAGAAAAAAATCCGGTTAAATTCAGCAACAAATACTAATTTGAAATAATAGTTAAAATTATTTATCTCATCACAGCCATTTACATATTGCAATCTTTGAGTTATAGTTCCATGATAAAAAAAAATATTGACATGATAATTCCATTATTTCAATTCAGATAAAAACCGTATCGTTTGCAAATTCTACTAATGTAACGCACGACTAACCATCTGTCAGCCCAAATTAGTTATGAAGCCTCAAATACGTTTTCATTCAATGTCAATTTTTACAATGAGCAGCTTACAAAAGAAAAAGTCTGCATTTATTTACTCCTCCCAATCAATTTTCCCTGTTCCTCAATCCGAACCAGAATTAGGAAGCAAATGGAAACTTTCAACTTTCCTTCTAGGTCCTAACAAACAAAATAATTATCTACTGAAGACTACGCCCAATCTAATTTTAAAATCTGTGTTGTCTCCAATATTAAAATTGGCCAAATATTCTGGAATATTTCCATTGGAAATCGATCCTATCGAAGGAACAGCCTTTTGTGGAATAGTACAATGGACAACGCTCTTCTACTTTTTGCACATTCTTCTATTCATAGGCTTCTCTGTGTATTATACTCGTAAGCAATTGTGTTTTTCAATGGAAATTGTGCCTCTAAATAATTATTGAATTTTTATAGCAAAATATCTCCAGCTACTGCAACAAGACACAAAAGATTCGGATGAGCCCATTCTCACAATTTCCAAGTATCTTTTCGTATCAGGACAATTCATTGCTGCATCTGCCACTCTCCTTTTAGCCCCCAGTATTGCAAAACGAACGGTCCCTTGTTACAACAAACTTAATTCCATTGTTAAATTGCTGCATGAACAACAACGTTTTCAAGATTTCGGGAACGAAAGTTTGCAAAAGGGAATATTCACAAAGATTTTTATCCAATCCCGAATTGGGTTTTGTGCATGGTTTGCGATTGTGATTAGCTCTTGGTATTTGTGGTGGAAATCATTTCATGGCTATTTTCGAGAAGAATTTAAGGAAGACAGAAATGGAGAATATTATGGCGTTGTTGCTGGGGCTTTGGGGCTGGCAACTTTAATTTCAGCACACGTTATTCCCAGTCTTGTATTTTTTGGGTTGGCTGGTGCCATTAAAGGTGAACAAAGCTAAAGCTAAGTATTCAAAATGCAGACTAACGTTTCAGAATTTCAGCTTCGTATCAATCTCTGTACAAACACCGATCCTTTAACTCTTCGCCCCTTGAAAAGTATGATCCTTACAAACTCCACGACGCTGACCTGGACAACGTGAGCATCTGCCTTGACATATTTTCTCAACTCAACGCCATTGTCTACAGACTGGGAAATATTTTCGGTCGTTGCTACCTTGTGATTGAAATGTCCGCATTCTTTACTGCCGTGCTCACAAATTCATTTTCAATCCTTACAGCCTTCGAAAAGGGAGCTGTGCCGTGGGAAACGACGGTCGTAAGCTGTATGATTAACTTTCTATGGATTTACGCTCTTTGTGAATCTGGGGAAGGAATCGGAAAAGAACAAAGAAGATGTTTGAAGGCACTTAAAACTTGGGTCATTCGCAGTGAATCCACGGATAATTACAATGCCCAGGTTTGTATTGGAAATATATTGTTTTCAAGAAATGAATGAGGTTTACCTTAAATTAACTTCAGGGAACGCTTTTGGTGACGACACTACTGGACGATGACGTAAGGGGGCTGTCTGCAGCAAATTACTTTAAAATTAGAAGAGCGTTGGCTACTCACGTGAGTTGAAAAGACTTTGAATTTAAAACGGCAAAATAATTTGTTAATTTGTCCGCAGGTCACTGGGACGCTTTTCATGTACCTTATAGTCATGCTTCAGTTCAAGAGTACTTCTTAAAAAAATGAAAATTGTAATTATAATAGTTCATTTATTTAAAAACAAGTCGTATATAAAATAGAAAATACGAAATACTTAAAATACAAACAAATTAATTCTCTAAACTACTATATTCGTCTTCGTCGCCTAAGAAAACAGTCTCTTATAAGCTTTATAGAATAAACCTTTCGTTACAGAACTTCCAAGAAAAACGAAATGAAAATAAATTACTATAATCGCATTCATTTTTTGAACGGTGCGTCATAAAGTTGTGTTAACTTTTGTGTAAGATAATTGGCGATAGTTGCATCTAAATGTTTTATCGGGACTCGAAGATCTTTATTTCTGAATTTATTTTCTTTTTTGCTTGTAGCCCTTTCGACTCTTCTGGCTTTAATTTCATCCTTAGCCATGACACGCATCACCGAAGGCTTCGAATCCTTTGGTAACTGCTCCAATATTAACCTTGTCTGTGAATTTTATAGAAAATGTGTAATGAAATACTACAAAAATATATTGGAAACAGCTCATCAAAATTTAATATAGAATTTAGTTGAATTACCTTGTTAATAAAACTCTTGAAGCTAACCTCATTTTCCATTCTATCAATTTCTTCTTGGGTGACAGAAGAAATCCCAGCTTCATCTTCATGATTTTTTACATGTGACAAAACTATAGCTTTCAGATGAATTTTCTTTTCTTCTGGAGTCATGTGGTCGAATTCGATCAATTTCTTTAAATTTTTATAAAAATAAAAGGATAAAAATAAATATTGAAGAAAAACAGCACAATGAAAAAAAAATATAAGTACCTGACGCATGAAATTCTTGAAGCCTTCTGGCAGATGACTTCGTTGGCCTAAGACTGCTTCAACTGCTGAAAAGTTGGTGTCTTTTATTCGCTTGTTTGATTTGGGCGTCACTTTTTTAGCATCAGGTTTAATCGCTTCCGTTTCCAAAGATTTTTCATGTTCTTCGCTAACTTTCTTTGCAATGAGGCCAAGTTTTTCTCCTCCCTCTAAACAAGTTGTCAGGAACATGACATTTTGCCGTTGATCTTCGTCCATTTTGACTCTGCTCCAATTCATTATTTGTCGGAGTTCCAAAGAGGTTTTTACACGTTTGACTTCTAAAGGATTGAATATGCCCTCTTTCCAATTCGCTCGCCGACAGCTAAATATGAAGATGTTTTCATATGGGACAGTGCCTGGGACGTACATGCAGACAAGATAGTGGACAAGTTCTGGATCTTCGTTGTCGGTCCATTCGGCCAAAAGCTTGTGTTGCGGCGCATCTGGAGATCTTAGAAAAATAAATGATTTAACTGGGGTTTAATAAAATAATTTCAATTAAACAGTAATTGCTAAACTTACAGGGATCTGTTTGCTTCAGCCTTCTTCGCGGCTGCTTTGCGTACAACCTTCGAATTGTTTCCCTTCGGCATTTCTCTTGATTTATATGGTGAATCGCGTGTTAAAAACGTAAAAAGAGTTAACCAAAGAAAATTTTGAAATTCTGAGAAAGGCTTTGACATCAGACTTCTTCGTAAAATATTTGAATTGGAAATAAAAAAAATTCTGGTTGTAAATACTGTGAAATGAGAAAACGCTAAAAAAAAACGTTATCTAACGTTTTCTATGTTATCATTTCCGAAAAGACGCTTGGTAGAAATATTTGCGCATGCCCACTGCCCAGTTCAAAAACTTTTGTATTCTTTAAAACAATGTTATCTGCATTTTGTTACCCGTCTTAGCTTGCCTCCATTTTTTTTATAAATTATTTCATTGCAAAATACATATTGGGCATTTAAAATATTTCTAAACAATTTTCTGAAATCAATATTTGGAAAATTTCTATGATAAGGAGACAAAAGGAATGGAGGAGGAGTCGGATGAATTTCAGCCAATAGCTATGGACGACGAGATAGACAAATCTATTTATCTATAGATAAGCATAGAACAATAGTTGTGACTATCAATGTTATCATAGGTGACAATACTTGTGAAAAAAAATCCACGTATTGTTTATTGGCTTTGTTGTTTAGTAAAAAAGGACGCCAAGCCAACCTTAAGCAGTTCAGTATAAACGTTTATAGATATATCAAGATTAACTAACCAATAGCATTTGCAGGCGTTCCCGCGTCGGGAAATTGTTGTTTGTTTGTTTGTTTCATTGTTTGAAGGCTTATATAAAGGTTGTTCGAAGCGCTGGAGCACTCATTCCTTTTCCGACCGAGGTCGAGACAACATCTAGAAATTTTTAGTTTCAAAGTTCTGTTTTGAAAATATTTCAAAGATATCAACTACTTCGTGTACTTCTTAATTTCCTTTAGTAAATTTCCAAGAACTTGAGTTAACCAAAACCTGAAAAAGTGACAAAATGAGACTAAATCAAAAGTCTCAACTGGTTCTCCAGTTTCTTTGCCTCTACTTGAACCTGCGAGGCGTTTGTGGGGAAAACGTTGAAGTTTTGGACCCTGAAGGTTTGCTTACGATGAAATGGAACGTGGACAAGGCAACTGACACCATCACCTTCGACCTGATTGCAAATACAACTGGATATGTGGGGATTGGAATTTCACCTTCCGGAAGCATGAAAGGAGCAGATTTATTTGTGGGTGGGGTTGGAAAGGATGGGAAATGGTATTCTCAGGTAAATATTTGAAAACATGCTAAAAAAACAATGTAATTTACAAAATATAATACTAATTTGCCATATCCCATCCAGGATATGTATGGAAAAGAGAAGAACATCGCTTTAAAAGATACAACATCGGACTGGAATTTGCTATCGGCCAGGGAAGAAAACGGCGTGACATCCCTTAAAGTTTCCAGGAAGCTCGATACTTGTGATGACGAGGATTATCCCATTTCTGTAATACATTTTAATTCAGTTAATTTAATTCATGCTTTATTTTTTATCTATAATACAAAATCTTTGCAGGACGGGACGACAAGATTGATTTGGCTTCTGGGAGAAACTGATGAAATTAAACTCCTTGGAGCTTTGAGAGGGTCGAAATCATTAAATCTCCTGAGATCTTCAAAGGATGAAGAACTTTTCAACAAAATGAAGCCAAAGTAAGTTACAAATCTTGACTTTAAAATTATAGTACGAAAACCTAATTTTATTTTGTATTAAATTCAGCCTGAAGCACCAAACCATCAAAACCAATGTCACAATGAAGCCACAAAAGAAATGGAGACTCCCATATGACTGCACCTTCCACAAATTTGAGGGTAACGGGTCTCAACACATTGTTGCCGTGAGTACAATTTAATTGCAATCTTATTGTTAGCTGGAATTAGTTAACTTAATTTTTACTGGTATTTTTCAGTTTGAAGCTCATCTGCCTGAAATAAATTCGCTTCGCCACACCCATCGTCTCATCTTGCACAACTGCGACGCTCGTGGGGATGCTAACTTTGGAGAATTAGAGAGAACACTGGAGCACAGCCTTAATCTTCCTGGTCATCAGTGTTATTTCCCCGTTGAAGACTACTTGAGACAATCTGCCAGCGCTTGCAAGGAATATTTATTTGTATGGGCTATTGGAGGAAAGGTATGTAGCAAACTTGAATTTAATCAAAGCATATAATAATGTATTATGCCTTTTATAGACCTTCATCCTTCCTGAAGAAGTGGGCTATCGCATTGGAGATCGTAAGAACCAGTACTTTATGCTTGAGGCAAGTTTTTTCTATATAAATTTAATCAATTTTATGTTGCATGAAGGTTATGTAATTAAATATATTTTTATAGGTCCACTACGACAACCCAAAAGAACTTTCTGACGTCACATTTGAAACTGGGGTGAAATTTTATTACACTGACAAATTGAGGTAGGCAACTTTAATTTGCCACAAATTAAAATCAATTAACCAATTAAATCTTTAAATGTGCTATCTTTTTTAGAAAACATG
>JAQIXN010001977.1:0-14142 GCA_034698145.1 Proisotoma minuta
TCCCGACGCCCAGAAGTAACCAACAGCAAGCAGGATCCCAATTAGGAGGACAAAGTAAATTCACATTCATGATAATAGTATTTAATGATATAGATATGTATATATATATATATTATGATTTTTTCGTTTTATGTCGTCAAGCTCCACAGGGTGCAGGGGCTTGCTCAAGACCAGCATCACCAGGTCCAATTCCCCCACAGGATCTAGATGGATCAATGCTCGAAGGAATGCAGGCCCCTTCCTTTAGTGACTCTTCTCCTGGAGGAAGCCCATATACTACTCCAACTTCACCGAGATCACCGGTCAGTCCTGGTCAGAATCAAAATCAAAGACTCCCGACGCCCAGAAGTAACCAACAGCAAGCAGGATCCCAATTAGGAGGACAAAGTAAATTCACATTCATGATAATAATATTTAATGATATACATATATATATATATATATATATTTAATGATTTTGATTTTTTGTTTTATGTCGTCAAGCTCCACAGGGTGCAGGACCTTGTTCAAGACCAGCATCACCAGGTCCAAATCTCCCACAGGGTCTGGATGGATCTATGCTCGAAGATATGCAGCTCCCTTCCTTTTCCTTTAGTGGATCTTCTTCTGGGGGAAGCCCGTATGCTGAGCAGCTTCCAATAATTCCTGACATTAATAGAAATTCTAATGAAAGGGATATGTCCATACCACAAATTTTTGCCCAACAAAATCAGCAAATAAGATCACCTATACGACCTGTTGCCATCCGCCCCCCTTCGGATCAAAATAATTTTATTTTATTCAGTCCTGAAAGAAATAGTCCTCCGCGAGGTCAACAGCAACGACCATCGAGTCCTTGTCCGAATCCAAATCAAAGATCCCCGACGCCTGGTAGTTCATGATAATAATAATCAATAATAATTATATATTTGATGAGATGTTAAATGATTTTTTTTCATTTTATGTCTTCAAGCTCCACAGGGTGCAGGACCTTGCTCAAGACCAGCATCACCAGGTCCAAATCTCCCACAAAGTCTGGATGGATCTATGCTCGAAGACATGCAGCTCCCTTCCTTTAACTTTAGTGGCTCTTCTCCTGGAGGAAACCAATCTCAGCAGAGATCTCCAGCGAGTTTTGGTCAAAATCAACGACCTCAGACGCCATGTGGTAATCAACAACAAGGGACACCACAAGGACAAGGTACAGTATTTTATTACACTTTGATGAGTATTATATTTTTATTATTACAGCCATGACTTCAAGCCCTAGAGATATGCCAATAGAGCCAACAGAAAGAAATGTTCCATTCTACAATTTCTTAGCTGACATGCTTGATTGTGACCGCCACGGTCCTCCCCCACCTATCCCAAGGTATTTGATAGTGTTGATACAAGCAAATGCAAACTAGAATCGTATTAAAAATTTAATTCATTTTTGCTACTTAGATGGTATGGCTTTCAAGGTCCAAATGTGCCACCAAACTATGACGATATGTCCGAATCGGAGCACGCTAGGGCTTGGGAAATGCTTTTACCAACACCTCGCATCGATTACGATCAACACAACTTTTCGTTCCTAAACAATGCCAACACTCCACCTCGGCGAGGGCGCCCCGTTCGTCTTGCAGATCGCATAAACGGCCCTATAATTAATAGAAATCTTCCGCCTGTATCTGGACAAAATCAAATAAGAGAGCAATCGGATGCCCAAGGACAAGAGGGAGACAACACGGCTTCATTTCGATCAGCAAATCCAGGGAATGGCGTGATTAATGCACCAGGGGATAAAAACTTTATCAGAACACAAAGTAAATTTTACCAAGAGACTAGCAAACCATTTTTGATGATTATTAACAATGTTGTTTTTTTTAGACGAGGATGTATCTTCCTTTTACGGGGACTATGTCACGGGCTTAACTACTTTACCTCCGCGTAGAGGGAACGGAGGCTTTAGAGATAATTCGATACATGAATCTTTGGGACCTGCATTTGGTCCAGCCTGGCAGGTTGGAGCATACTCCACTCCTCAGCGAGTCATGCTGACCAGACCGGACTCTAATCTTCCATCCCTAATCCCACTTGAAAATGATTCTTTTTGGGACGAAACAATAGAAGATTTGCTATATGTTCCTCCTCCTAAGCCTAAAGCAAATCAATGCAACAATCCAATGTTAAATCGGGGTCCTAATGTGCCAAACAATGCAGCCCCACCTCCACCGCCCCAAATGCCGGCACCCTGGTGTCCAGGAAGACAACAAATCCGCCTAAAAACTCGGGATATGCAAAGGGCTCCAAATGATCCACAGAATCTCAATTCAACACCACAAGGAAATTGTGGTTCCTCAAGACCCGGATCACCTTATCAAAATCGAACGCCCGTTGGCCAAAGATCAGCATCGCCAAGTCCAAGGTTAGTTGAAATACCGTTTGACTTTATCTACAAACTTAATTAATACTTTATTCGGATCTATGTATTATCTATTTAGGGGATGTGGCCAAGAGCAAGATGGGAACAGCATGGATTCATATCGGACAGCAAATTCAGGGAATTGTATGATTAATGCCCCAGGGGATGATGAAAACTTTATCATGACACAAAGTAAATTTTACAAAAGACTAATAAAACATTTATTTTTGATAACCAATTAGTATTGTCTTTTTAGGCGAAGACCCAACTTATTCTTATGGGGACTATTTCACTGGTTTCAGTAGCTTACCTTCAGAAATTTCAGATGTTACACCTTCTCCATGTTCAGCGGACGGGGGTTTCGCCGACAATTCGTTAAATAATGAGTCCATTGGACCTGGATTTGGTCCAGCTTGGCAAGCTGGAGCATACTCCACCCCTCAGCGAGTCATGCTGAACAGACCAAACTTTAATCTTCCATCCCCAATCACAGGAGATAATTCTTTTTCTGATGATTATGTTCCTTCGCCTCAAGCCAATCAACAAAATAATACAACATTCACTCGAGATCAAAATCAATGTAACAATGCAACGTTTAATCGTCCAAATGTACCAAACAATGCGACTTTCAACAAAAATTCAAATGTACCAAACAATGCGACTTTCAACAAAAATTCAAATGTACCAAACAATGCGACTTTCAACAAAAGTCCAAATATACCAAACAATGCGACTTTCAACAGAAGTCCAAATGTACCAAACAATGCGACTTTCAACAAAAGTCCAAATGTACCAAACAATGCGACTTTCAATAGAAGCCCAGATGTGCCAAACAATGCGACATTCAACAGAAGTCCAAATGTACCAAACAATGCGACTTTCAACAGAAGTCCAAATGTACCAAACAATGCGACTTTCAATAGAAGCCCAGATGTGCCAAACAATGCAATGTTTGATCTGAGTCAAAATCAATGTAACAATCCAAAATTTGAAGAGCGTCAATCCGAAGGACCCTTTGCTCCTGATACAACATATTCTGGTGCCAATGAAGGAAACGAAACATTCAACTTCAACAGAAGTCAAAATAGATGCAACAATCGAACATTTGATAATAACAGTCCAAATGTTTCAACTGATGCATCGTTTGATCGGAGTCAAAATCAAATTAGCGATGCAGTCACTGGGTTATTTCCACCCAGTCCTGTCGTGGCTTGCTCACCTCGAACCCCTCTAGGAGATGGAAGAATGGTCGTAGAAGTAATGTCTGTTTTGGGCGGAAACGTCAGCTCCAGGCTTGGCGATCTTCAGGGGCGTTTATTGGAACGAGAAATTACAGAATTTGCTGACATATTTTTAAGGGTATAATAATGCAGAATACTTTTTTGTGATCTTTGTGAATGATTTGTTTTATAACATTTTTAACCAGAACCAAGTTGTGTGTGAAGCCCCTAATTTGTTGGTGGACCAAACGAGGATACAACTGGGCAAAGCCATCCAGATCAGATTGAAGAAGGAAATAACCAAAGAGTCAATGCGTAAATTCGTCGAAGAGAAGCTTGAGGCTGGGGATGCAATCCATAAAGTGATAAAAGATTTAGCTGGTGCTGGCTTCTCTTGCAATAAGCCATGTCGATGTGGACAACCACCAGAATCAATTGGAAATAACGGTGCTGGAGGACAAGGACCAGAGGGTCGAGGGGGCACAGATGCTAGGAAATGCGTTGACGGTTGTCGTTGTTCCCGTTGCAAAAATGAACAAATATGCCAAAAAGGATGAGAACAATCAAGAAATGATCTAGTCAAATTTTTCATAAAATCAAAATTCTTGTACATCATTTATAAACCTGAAAATGTCAAAATTCAATCATTTGTAACATATCGTGCTATTCCCATTGCATTTTTTCAATTTCCCAATAAAATTTTGGAACACTGAAAAAATATCCAGGGTAACAATTGTATCCTTTTATTTGTCGCAAAAAAAGTAAAAACAGTCAGGTCAAATCTCATTGCAATTTCATTTAATAAAATTTATTTCCCAAATAAAAGTTAGTTAAAATCATGGACATGAGTCAGTCTTCATACTTTCGTTCGCCTGATGGAAACATGCCCATCTTCATTGGAACCCCAACCCCGGCTTCTTATGGACCCACAACTTCCACTCCTTATGGACGCGACCAGCCTTCTGCATGCGACCGGGGCCAAAATCTCCCGTTTGCTTCTCCTGTGTCTCCCTTTTCACCCCCTCCTAATCCCCCCTTCGTCGTTCCTCGAGCTCCAACTCCAAATTCCTACTCCGTGGCTCCAGGTCCAACGCCACCTCCTCCTCCAGGAACTCCTGACCCCATCCGACCGGAAGCGGACGTGTTTACGGCCCATCTGAGGGATTACACGGTGCGGGCCATCATAGGATTTGAAGAACAATTTGCTGATGAGTTGGTGCCTTTTGTACAAAGGATGGTGAAAGAAAAGTCGAAAACTGCTCTGTCCAAGGAAGTTGTTACACAAGTCCGTTTGCAAACAAATACAAATCTCAATTTCTTTCTTATTAAATTGTATTAACTTTTTAGGCAATTAAAGAACTTGCTCCAGATATTGCTTCTCGGTTGGTGAGACAGATCTCGTACAATATGATGTCTTCCATAATTACTGGAATGTTTGGTGGTGAGCAAGTCATGAGGGAAAAACTGGCTCTTCTCGCAAATCGTTCCATCGGTTGCGACAAACCATGCAATTGTCCACGACCATATCGAGAACCAGATCAGGATCCATACTTTCCAGACTTTGAAGACGAGGATCAGTATTGCAACAATAGTGAGTGGGATTTAGCCAAATCTTTCGTCCTTATTGTTTTAAATAATCAATTTATTTTAGGGTCTCAAGGAGGTGGCTACATGCAGAGGTCAAGAAGTGGACGAAGTATGACCCCACCGCCACCCTCAAGAATGATGTGCAATAGACCAGCTAATTTATCAGGATCCCGAAGACCTCGATCACAACCTGGATCAAATAACTGTCGAAGAACGTATTAGCCGAAATACTGCAACGAATATTTGAATGGAAAACATTTTCAGGATCCCAAAGACCTCGATCACAACTAACCACAAAATTTTTGTACAAATCGAACGCTATTGACAAATTAATGTAATAAAAATCGTACTATCTGACTGCAATCCAATACAAATCTAGTTTTATTAATCGTTATATAATAGATGGTAATTTGGGATAAAATATTTATGTACTTGATCATTTTTTTTCGTGAGCATTCATCCAAAAATTATGAATAGCATTTAATTTCTTTGTTGGAATGTCACGCAAATTGATCCAGTGTCAGCTAAGTATTTTCCAAAAATAAGTAAATTTTAATGTTATAATGCATTAGATACGCCATAAAAATGGACGGCTTTCAAATTACTCTTGTGCTAAGTTTCTTTTGTTTGGTAACTATTTACGGGGAAATTGGAACGTTTTTGGAAACTAACAAATAAAATATTTAGATTGGATGTAGATCAGAGGAAGAAGGATCTTCCACATCGACAACTAGCACTACAACGGACACTCCAAAAACAACCACGACCCCGATCCCTGATCGTCCCGACTTAAATGATATCTGCTCTCGGAATGATCATTTAACGGATCCCAGATTTACTTGTTGTGCTGCAAAACGATACGACGCCCCAAAAATATACAACAATTTAAATGACGATTGTTTCAAAGAGGGGGAAGGGGATGAGAAAATTGTGACGCTTGCGGTATGTACATATTGAGCATTGGCATCTCGTAAATAATAGGGAATAAATAAATAAATTTTAGTGGCAAGCGTTCAAATGTTTGGTGGACAAAGAGCTGAATGGTCCTTTGACGATGGACAAACTTGCAGATATTTTAATGGCACCTCTCTCCGATGAACTCAAAAATGGTATCAAAACGCGCATTAAGGATTTGACTGAAAAAGAATACGATCCATATAAAGGAAAAGTTTTCAAAACTCTGGATGGACAGGATATGGTAAATTATATCTTTTATAAAATATATTTATATGATTTCTTCTACAAATCACAAATGCTCAACATTTTCCACTTTCAAAGGACGAGTCTCCTCTAAAAGGTTATGAAGATTATGCAAAATTTTGGAATACTTACTACTACGCTGAAAATTGGGTAACAAAACGTTTGACATTAAGACAATTTTGGCAAATAATGAGTATTCTTTTACCAGGCCTGTATCGATATTGGGAATCATACTACAAGATTTGAGATGAGCGTAAGCCCAAAACAATTTCCAGAACAGAGCATTTTGATAATTTACTGCATTTTGATAACTTTAATAATTTTCAAGGATGAATGGCAGCCATGTTATAGTTGGATAAATCAAGCTGCTCGTCGAGGAGATTGTTGTCGACAAGCCCCACTTCCTTTTCAGCTATATCCCGACCCCATTGTTGACAAATATTTTAATCTCAAGAATTGGACTGCTGTAAACCTCATGACGATCCCAGCAAATGATTTTAATTCGGAAAACACATCAATTGTTTCATGGTCGAATAACGTAGCCCTTTGCTTGAGAACTGCTATGTTCATCCAACAAGGATTTCTAAACCAAAGCGAGCTAACAAAGGACATTACAGAAAAAAAGCTGCCAAATTATTCGAAAATTGCGGATGATCTAATACCGAATTTTATACGTGGTGGTGTTCGGAAGGCAATTTATGAATATGTATTTAATGAGACTGCAATAGAACTGGATGATGACATTATGAAGTTGAACAACACAAAAGTTTCAATGTACCAAAACATTTATGCTGATGGTATTATTACAAAAAAATTAGTACAGTCTAAATAAAAAGACATTGACTTGTCGTTTTTTTGTAGAATGGATCGGTCGGAGATACAATGAGAACGTTACACGTACATTATTTTGGCATTGCAGAACACATAATATTCTTTTAAAACTTTACAGAGATGCTCCAATTTATGAGGTACGAATCAAACTTAACAATTTTATTGTTAACTACTAAAACTAATACATTTTTTGCAGCACTGCTACTAAAAAGAAGAAGAAAAATCACAACCATTTATGAAAGCAAGAATACTGTTTAGATAATTCGAATGTAATAGCACCTAAAAATTCTATAAATTAAACTTTTCAGAGTTCTTTATCACCATAAAGTCTAATTGACGAAACTAATTCTTGAATGAATCGTTCCATAAAATGCACCGACTTTTTTCCACTACCTTCAAGCCATCCAAGATGTCCACCATATTTTGTAGTTACAAGAACTAAATTGGAACCACTTGCTTCAGCCTCATCAATTGGAAAATCTATAAAATTAACTTGTTATTATAGTGAAAAGATATTTGTAGTTTCCGACCTTCTAAAGGAGAGATTGGGTCATCACAAGAGTTTAGAGCAAAAACTGGGATGGGAAATTTATGGACTTGGCCTTTGGTTGTAGCAGACGCATAATACTCTTCGACGCTTTTGAATCCAAACTGTGGAGCAGTGACTGCGGCATCAAAATCTCTCACAGTTTTAGCTTCCATCACAGCTTTTATATTGAACGAGGCCGGAGGTTCCATTGTCTTCAGAAATTTCTTTGCCAAGTTTACAAGGGACTTTGCCAACTGACGATTTATTAAATGACGATTGATGAAACCATTTTCAAGATTTGCAGTTCCACCATTGGCATCCCATGCTATTGAAATTATTATGGCAGCTTCAAACGCAGAGACAGCTTCTTGAGGATGAGTTATCAAGTATTTTGAGAGCACCATTCTGAAAAATTAATTTATTTTAAGTACTTTTAATTGTCAATTTTATTATATGAGGACTGTTTTATATTCTTACCCTCCAAGTGACGTCCCTAATGCAATCATTCTTTGACCTGGGAATTTTTCCTTGATATAATTAACCACCTCTATAGCGTCTTCCGTACTCGATGCAGAATAAGTCCTGGCAGTCTATGATTTTGGTCATTGTTTTTAGTCAATTGAAAAATTGAGTATATGATGTAGTACCTTAAAAGGGACACCCCCAAGTCCCCTATTGTTGAACACGACAACAGACGCCCCTACATTATTCATGACAGTCACGAGCGTCCTTACATAACATGTTTGAGAGGAAGAGGTGAGTCCAGGGAACAGAAGCACGATCAAAGACTTCCTGTGACGAAATACCGTTTAAAATTTAATTGTGTGATCTTTTTCTAAAAAAATCTCACGGTCACTAACCCATCTTGTGGCTTATCTACCATTGCAAAATCTAGGCCAATTTCTCCCCCATCCTTTAGCTGGAACAACTCCCTTTGATAAGGAAAGTATCTGGGAGAAATGTGTCGATAAAAGAGGCCTAAAACTGTTTGCAGCCGTCCCTCAAAGTAAAGTGGGGAAGGCGAATAAGGGTCCTTGAGCATTGGGACATAATTTTCCACAAATTTCCGCAGTTTCTCATTTCCAGCGTAAATCTTTGGTTTCTAAAAATCAAGAGATGAAGAAGTTAATGGTTTAATCTTGTTAAAATTGTAGTAACAAACCTTTTTGACGACAAGGGTGTAGTATGCTGTAACCGCGATAACTGCAGACCCCAAAATGTACAAAGCTCCAGACATTTCAAAGATTTTAATTAGTATGGAAATTAAGATCACAAGCTCAGCTGAGGATTTCCCAGCCAAGCCGGTTTTTTACTCGGGGATAAAAGAAGTTGTCACAACCTTGACTAATTATGACGAATCAGACGAATGTCATAAAAAATTAATTTATCTCTGGTGTCATCAAATATAACACTTGAAAGAAGTAACAAGAATTTAGAATACATCAATACATGGCAAAAACATACGTGTTTGAAACATGATGTTTCAGAAAATATGATTACATTAACGGTACAATAATAATTTATAATTTCAAGATTAATTTGGTAGATTTTAAATGGAAGAATAGTTTTTCATAGATTCCGATTTGGATGATTTTAGTTTCTTCGTAAAACATCTTTATTTTCCAGAAACCAAGCGTAGTAAGCTCCCTGCAAACGCAAATGACAAAACGTTTCATGGACTTAAATTTACTGCCTTCTTTTGTTTACCTTATAACTAGACCCATAAGTTTCAAAACATTGAATGACAAAGTCCACCAATTTGTTATTCTTCATTGCTTGGTGAAGCTTGACCATGTCCACTCGCTGAATTTTGATCATCCCTTGATACAAACCAATCAATTTCCCTTCCTAGAATTTTAATCAACAATTGAAATTTCCCCATTCTTATACATATTTCTGAATTACTTACATCTTGTATCACGGGACATTTCGCAAATCCATAATCAATCCTCAACTGACGGGAATACTCTTCCAAGCTTGGACAAACATCTTCATAACAAAGTGTCTCCAGTTGATAGACCGTCCAGAAAGGACGACTAAGATATTTGTTATTCTGCAACTCTGCAACTTGAGCAACCTTTTCCCTAATAATAATATAATATTTATAAAATGTCAAGAAAACGCACTATAACAAAACTTACTTGGTCATACAGACCAATTTATGGCTACGCAATTTCCAGTCTTCAGCTTGACAATTTTTTGAGCAGTAATAAGTCTTGTGGCATCTAGCGCATCTCGACTCTGCATTCGCTAATTAGATTTAGAACAAGTAATTAATCCTAAATGTACAAAGTGTAACAATTTATTTGCATACGACTGAAGCAGAATCTGCAAATCTTTCCAGAACCATTGCCCGTAGTCGGCGCGGTCACAATCACATTTCCAGGATCACTCACAACCAAAGCAAGCTTTCCATCCGCTCCCATTTTCAACTGAGGATCTGCAATCTTCAAAGTGCAGCCGACAGAGAAAATTTTCTCCAAATTTTCAGTATTTCTAAAAAGGAACAAAATTATGATAATTTAAAACGTCCATCATAAAATCATGAAACTCATATATTATACCCAGCTTCGCTTGGTAAAGTATAGTTGTAAATGAAAGCCCGATGCATATCGGTTTCATCTTGGACGAGAAGGACGACGCTGGCGTGATGCTTCAACTGCCAATCCGACGTTTCAAATTCAAACTGCATCGGAATATCTGCGACGACGACCTCAAGGACACGGTCCTTGTAACTTTCTCCAGGTTTCAGGTCCTTGAAGGCTATAGTCTTCAGATTTTTCATATCCTTTTTCTTGTGCTCCAAAACGAGGTCCTTGGCGAACAAGGGATTCCCTGACCTCAAGAATCCAACAACTTCAGCCAGCTTCAGCTTTTGATTCAAATTCGTAGTATCCTTCCGGTGCTCGGCGATGAGCAGATTCCATTGTTCGATTTGCGCCATGTTGTCGTCAGTACTCAGTTCTCAGCCTAGAGTCGAAATGTTAAATATGGCTTATCAAAACTATTTCTTATTTTTTACCCAAACTCTTTGTTCTTTGGTCTAGTTAGTGACTAGGGAAATGCCCGCACCGAAAAATAAATGCGAATTTGTGCAAAATCGGAGTGAACAAAGTGAAAATTCATGAGCGTCAGCTTTTTTCATGGATAGCAAATTGTAAATCTCTTCAATTTTCTTTTAATCGTAAAATGCATCCATCAAATAATCCATAAATCTAAACATTTCCTCAGGATGTTAAATCCTAGTTTTATTATGCTATAAAATATTCCAAATGACCAAACAACGTATGTACCGTAGATAAGTATTTTCAATTTAATTAGTTTCAACAGCTTGATACCACTAAAAATACTTTTATGAAGTTTCTCTTGTAGAATTTAGAATTATTGCGTCATATTTATAATATTTTGCCTGTATTGTATTGTCTAAAATTCAGTCACGTCATGTCAAACAGCCCAAGCTAAAGTAAGTAAAGTAAAACTCAAACGAGGCCTTGAGCTTAACCTCATAATTGCATGGCATAATACAACAAGATGTAGGCAAAGTTTTCGCAGTGTGGGATGGTTAAAGTCGAATCAAGATCTTCTTTAATATTTAGCAAGACAAGTGTTAAAAAGCCAGTTGTTTGAGAAAATTGCATGTGGAGTGAGAGTGAATGGATTCCCGGATACAAAAAATTTGCAAGTCGTTTAAAAAACTAAACTTGACATTGAACTTGAAGATCGATCGCGTGTTTTCGAGTGAAAAACGTTTTCTCTCTCATCATAATTTAAAATTTTGCAACTCATTATTATATTACTTTAATTACTGGGATATTCTCATCTCCTTCTTCTCTTCAGTACTTTCCAGAGTTCTTCGGTCAGTGGCTGAAAGTGCCTACGCAATAAAATCAATATACTTGATAGCCTTAACCCACTTGCTATTTGCATACGTGTGATTTTGTTGCCTTGATAAGCTATTGGGATAGGATTCATATTTTATTCATCCGCTAGAATTATTTGCATGACAGTTTTTTGTGCTTCGTAGAGTTTTCGTACTTGAATGGTATCAAACTATCGATCCATTTTATGGCTTTGACTTTGCCCTTGATTGCCAGTATTTTGACCAACTCTACTCCAATATTTCACTCCAATCCAACCAAGAGAAAATTGAGACTTGTCGGATATGAAAACTTGTGTTTGTGATGTGATAAATTATTTAAGCTCTATAATTGTTCCGGTGTTGTCCTATTTAATTTAGCAGTACAATCATTATACCGTGACGTGATTAAATCTACAAACCAATTAACCAAATTGCCAGTATAATTAAATATAAAAATAAAGAAAATGGGGGCTGAAAAGGAAGCCAAAGGTCCCATAATCAGCACTCAAATTCCAATGATGTCGGCCACAAAGAAGATACCGAAAGGTAAATCCATGATATAACACTCAAACCAATTTGCAAAATAAACTGGAGCATGAAAACATTAAATTGCGAAATCCACGACTTCCCTTCATTTTTCCGCATGACATGATTTTTTATGCACTTTTTGACATTGTTCATCTCATAATTTATTGTTATTGTAATGCTAATTTGTTTATGCAATATTCCATCCATAAAATAGTTGGTTGTTACCCTTTCCATTACTATTATAATGTAAACTCTACCTGGCCCAGCTATTTTTACACTCGCTTATTACTAGTAAATATAAAATAGCTTACAGAGCTCGGAACAAAGTCAATTTACTTTATAGTATGTAGTCTCTCTCTCTTTCCTTTACAAAGTAGTCGATGGATACCTGCGGAAAGTGCCGTCACATAATTAGTTTGAGAGAACAAGAGTTGAATATAATGAGGGAACATCGATTATCTCTTATTTGTATTGTTCTGCCGTAAATTAAGCAAAATTATTTATGAAATAATGTGAAGCATTTCAATTCAGTCAAGTTCAGTGTCAGCGTTTGTTTTAATAGTTAGTCCACTCTCAAAATCTCAAAAATGGAAACGTATTTGGCAATCGCATGCCGATTAGACGAAGCGTCTTCTTTTGAGCTTATTTCCAATGGTGGAAAAAGAGCAAATCCGTTTAATAGGAAAAATTGTGCAAAATGGAAATATGGTTGGACGGCTACTTCGGGTGGAAAAGCTAATAGAAATGATGACTTTATATTTGACTACCCAAAGCCGACTGGTCTGTCATCAAACTGTCATTTTGATTTCGTTCGGAAACTAATTTATAACATTTTTGCTTTATTTCAGCCAAAATATTTCCTTCAGCTCGTCTGACACTAGCTCTACTTTGCATGTTTGCCACTTTTGTATTCATGTTCCAACGATTGACTATAAATTTTGGTCTCGTTTGCATGGTCAAGACCCCAAGTCTCACAAATAATAATACCGTTTCATCAAATTGGACTGAAGACTCACTCAAAATTCAGACCACAGAGATACCATCAGTATTGGCATCATCAGGAGATTGTCCTGCAAGAAAAATAAAGAATCTCACAACCGGAGGATTTGAAGATGTACATAAGCTATCATAGTCAAAGAATTTTTTAAATTGTTTTCAATACAATTTTGTTTTATTTATTTAGCAAGGGGAATTTGATTGGTCCCGAGATGTCCAAGGTCTGATTTTGGCCTCCTTCTATTACGGCTTTGCAATCTCTCAAATTCCTGGTGGCTGGATGTCAGATCGTTTCGGTGCAAAAGTTGCCCTAATTTGGAGTGGACTTTTGCTGAGCTTGTTGACAATGTTGATTCCTCCTGCATCCTACTTAGGAACTGAATATCTCATCGGTCTAAGATTCATTGGAGGAGTAGCAAATGTAATTGATTAGCTTTATTGTCTTTATAACTTGAAATTATCAAATATATTCCCAAAATTTAAAAGGGTGCCGCAATGCCAGCTATAAGCAGCTTGTCATCCCGTTGGTTCGCTGGGATAGAAAGGGGGTTCATGCTTGGTAATGCTTAAAAAATTAACATTCATTATTTGTTTTATTATTGTATTTTTGTTAATGTTTGATTACAGGTATTGCTTACAGGTGAACATTAACAAAAAATAATTTATTGTGACCTATAGGTCAAATTGGCATTTCGTTAATATTTCATTTCTGTATTTTGTATTCAAGTGGGTTTGGACTGGCGACGGCAGGTTTGTTGTTTTGCCCCCCCCCCCTTGCAGTGGGGTGTTGCTATTTAGCAAATTGCTAATATAAGCCTTTGAATTGCAGTTGCATATCCAATCTCAGCATTCTTCTGCGAATTTACGGGATGGCCGAATTTGTTTTATTTCTCTGGTACGTCAAAGCCTCAACGACCAATTTCAATTTAACATATAACAAGTACAATTTTAGGTGGAATTGGGATATTTTGGTGCATTCTCACATATTTCTTGGTATTCGAGTGGC
>JAQIXN010001978.1:0-14140 GCA_034698145.1 Proisotoma minuta
AGTTTAACCTTTTAAGATTTAAAGTTGTGGGGGAAGTTTTTTAGTTTGGTAGCAGCTGCTGACAATTTTGGGGCTTCCTTTTTATTCTATTTTATGCATTTTCCTTTCACCACGTGAACAGCGGAGAAAGTGAAAGTGAGTGAGTGAAAGTGGACGGAGCTCATATTGCACTCCACATTTGTCCTCTTCCCCTGTCCTTCCAATAAGAAAATCCTCCAAAGGAATGTAATCATCCAGTGGAATGACCTCTGACCTTTTGTGACATAGTTCAAGATTTTCTTTGTAATTAGGCTCACTTTGACATATTAAGCTTATCTTTAAATATGACATTTTTTTGTTTCTATATTTCATTTAATCTGATTCTGAATTTGGGGTGTATAAGTTGAAATCATTCAGATGGACAGACATCTACAAAATTACCATAAGACAGTTTTCAGAATACACGTGTTTCCAAGAAACAATAAGACAGGCCAATATTGAAAAATGTATTGTTTGTGCTCTGAATTTCCTAATTGGGCTCAACTATTGAGCTCATTTGTCATTATATGTTCATGGTTCTAAAAAATGGTAGCATTTTACAGGTACTCCCTCTAAATTTTTTTGCACCCTGAAGCTAAAGCCGAATTTGAGAGAAACGTCTGCAATTGTCGTCATTTGAAACTTTTGTGAAGAGTAATCATCAATTGCTTTGCTTTTATTAAGTGGAGGGGAAAACGAGATCAGCTTTAGTTTCGAGAAAAATACCTGTCCCTCGGTTTCAGTTCGAGTTAGTCTAACTTTCGCTCTTTTATTACGCCTGATTGCAACTGTAGCACTTTATTTATTTGCCCTCACGCTACGCTTAAATTTCCTTTGAAGTGGAAGGGATACGGAAAAAGAATTGGAGCTGAATGATGGGCTCAGCGGTTATACAAATACGTACAGGGTGGTCAAAATTACGTTTAAATTTTGCAAAAAACTGTAAAATTATGTACCTTTTGAATTAAAGATGACTACGAATATAATTTGTTAACGAAACATAGAATTAGTACATTAAAAGGTGGCTAAACATTAGAATGTTTTTTTAAATCAAAATAAAATGTAAAAAATAGACAAGGTCGAATGGAATAAAATCCAGAATAGTTAAAAAAACAAATGACCTACATGACTCTTTTGCATCTAATTTTTAGCTGCTCGTAGTTTTCATGGAAATTTTAATAAAACGTGTCAAAGTTTTTGGTTGCCACTAATTATCCATCAATTTTATTATGGTCTAAATTCAAAAGTCTATAATCTAAAGCCATGCTTTGCTGTTATTCAAAGACATCAATAGATGTGGTATTTTTAAACCCTGTACAAAAGCAAATGTTGCTGACAGCTACATTTTGCAAATGTGATTTTGGGGGAAATGAAAAAGTTGTTGACTCTCAATCAGGGAATGGGCATTAACTAAAATAAAAGTGGCTGTTCCATGCTCTGATTGGATTTCGCTAATCTGATTGAGTGAAATGAATGAGAGGGATTTCACAAACTTTTCCCAATACATTAATCCTCCTTAAACTAACCAATCTAGGCAAACTCTTGAATTGTTCCGAGTTTCAAAATATGCGACAATACACACGAAAAGGTATCCTACGAAAATTTCAATGTCAAGTTTGCTAAAGGAAAGCAAAATAAGAAATGCAGCATGATTTAAAAAAAAATATACAGTAGTTCCGTTGGCGTTAACAAATTTTCTTTTGGTGTTAAATTGTTTAAATCAGTAAAAGAATTTTCAGAATTTTAACTGATTTTGAGTCTCTTTAAGGACGAAGAGAGATTTTATTGGTAGAATTTGTCTGGAGAAAGTTTGTGGAGAAAGAAAGTTATTTAGTTGAACTGTCATTGGCAGATCGAGACTTTCACTCGGGCTAAAGTTAATCCCCATAAAATTGGCCATTCTCACAATTAAATTACACAACTTGAATTAACGGCTCGAATTATCGTAAATTTTAATTCTTCACTCAAGAGAAGAGCAGGGCATCCATAAATTATGATAGTTGTCCATATATGCAATTTACAAACAAATTCCCCAAAAATTTAATGATCTTCAATTTTTTAAGAGTGCTAAATTTGTAATGTTTTATTTTCGGCGTCAGACTCTTGCAAACATTTTTTGGTATTCAGAGCGAGAGGTCCATTTTTCAATTTTTGTTTTTATATCATCTTTGCATTTTCAAAATTATTTTTGAAAACAATCAAGCTTTAACTTCTAAGACAATATGTTAAATCAGGACTTTTTTCGGTTGGTTACTTCCTTTGTTTGACAGAATATATGGGGGTTCTGTTTGTGTAATAGAATAATGTTGAGAATGTGCAGTAAATTAGTGGAATGTGACTGCAACTTTCTCCGAGAACGGAAACAAAGTAACACTCCACTTAACCCCAATCCATTGTCTTAACGAAGTAATAAAATTTTGTCTGGCTCTACTATTTGTATGCATGTCTTTCTAAATAGAATTACACTCTGTAATTGTGCTCACCACTCTGCTACATTCATCTGCAGTTGATTTAATTATTTATGGGATGTATTCTTGTTTAATTTCAGGTCCGGAGCCCAAGCTGAGGCCCGTCCTCGTTTTTATCCACGGGGGGAAATTTTCATGGGGGAGTGGAAATCTTTCGGATGGAACAATTTTGGCCGCATATGGCGATATTATTTTTGTCTCCATTAATTATAGGCTTAATGTTCTGGGTAAGTGACAAGTTAATTTTTTTAACAAAATATCCGATTCAGCAATAAAATCGAAATGTTCATTATTTAAGTAATATAACAATGTTGAAGATATGATTGGATCTCATGTTCTAATACACTTAAAAACAATTAAAATATTTTTGCGGCCTTAGTTAAATATGTATGATTTGCAATGAAGGTTTTGCAAACCAATTTAAAAAGATCTTAATTTTAATATTTGCCGACATTTAAAAAAGGTTGCATTGCCAGTCATTTAAAATTTTCCTCACCTAAGAAAAAGAAGGCTATGAAATGAAAATTGCAATTTGTAGTTTTACCGTTTATAACTTAAATAATCACAATTTACAACGATTTGAAATTCCAGGTTTCCTAAATGCTCATTCCATTCCTGGAACAAAGCCGCGTGTTGCAAACTACGGACTTATGGACCAAATCGCTGCTTTACATTGGATCAAAGAAAACATCATTAATTTTGGCGGTAATATTTCCAAAAATAAAGCTATTAAAATTAATATTAAATTTGATTTTCATTTTTTGTGTTTTTAGGGGACCCAGAAAATGTGACATTGATGGGTTACGAAGCCGGAGCTGCTTGCATCCATTATTTGATGGCAAGTCCGGCAGTTACTCCAGGTAAATTTAACATTTTGTAACTTGTAGCAAAATAATAAAAGGGCCAAAAATATAGCAAATTAAACGATTATTTATTTTATTTCATGTTGATTAAATTACAACAGTGGTGACATGAATAGGAAATTCTTATTAGGAATTTTAATAATTTAATACACTTGAATTTCGCTATGCAATTTCTAAAATTTAGGTAAAAATCTAAATTTAGTTATTTTACTTTTCAACCTTTCATGAGTAAAACATGTGAGTATAAATACTATATATACGAAATTTCTCCTGCAATTTTAAAAATCATAAATTAATCAAATTTGTCTTAAAATCATTTTTCATACACACCACAAATGCTTTATTTGGATCAACTTATTGAAAATTAAAAATCTTGAAATATGCTTAATTTCGACGCTTGTATAAAACAATTTAAAAATCGGTTGGCTAAATAACAATTAGATTGTTCTTGTCCACGATTTCTTTAAAATATTTTTAAATACATTGGACACACAAGATTAGAGTCAGGGAGCAAAATAATAATTTAATAATAATTTCCCGCAAGTTCCTCTCCTTCATTTTCATTAACCAATGAAAAGGCCACTTTTAAAATTACAAATTCTATATTTTATTCTAGGATTGTTCCACCGTTCAATTTTGATTGCGGGTTCAGCGCATGCGCCGTGGGCTCTTGTTCCCGATCCTTCATCCGCTGCCTCCGCATTGGCGGCAAGTTTAAATTGTTCCCTTCCCGAACCACATCCCGCGGCTCTTCGAGATCCCAAATCATCTTCGTCATATTCCACTGTTAAAGAGGACCCCGTTTTCGAATGCATAAAAAACAAACATTTTTCAGAATTTTCTACTTTTCCTAGTCCAAAATTTTCCGTTGACTTTGGACCAAGCATTGATGGAGTTGTCATCAAACCTAATTTCAGGGTGAGTGATAATTACAGCGATTTATCAAAAAAATGAATATACGCGTTTTGCTTTTTTATAATACAATAGATTTAATATTTTGTAAACAGCGAAAATGTGTTTGTGCCAATGAACATGGAAAGTGAAATGGAATTTGTTGGTTGGAGAAACTTAAAAATAAGCCTGAAAATACCTATAAATTCGTGCAACTCAATAATAATAATCTTTTAATTTACAGCAAAGAATTTCACGTAGGATAATATTCTAGAAAATTGCCAAATATTGATTGCACTGCCGAATTTTGCCAACATTTAAATTATAATTCCAAGCAACAATCTGGGGGGTATTGCAACATTTATCAGTAGATCAGAGATTCTTATAATCAATTAAGTGTCAGTTTACAAGATGAGAAAACAAATAAAGAAAGTTTGGACCTTGGAGGGAAAGAGGATTAATGAAAAAAACTTCCTAACTTGTTGTCTTTCTCTTCTTATTAAGTGGAGCGATTATTAGCGAACTCAGATGTGATTGGAATGTCTGTCTGTCCTTTTGCAAAAATACCCACTTTTTGGAATGACTTAACTCCATCTAATAGATTTTATGAGTAGGCATTTTTTGGCAAAAGTATTACGGCGTGACAACCTCGGACTTTACAAAACATAACATAACCAAAATGAAATTTTCCAATTTATTTAAATTCAAAAAAGCTCCAAATAATCCAATGCTAAATATCTTTTATGTGCTTTTAATTGCGTTATAGTTGTTTCCCTTGCGTCGAGTATATTAATTACAATGTTAGTTTTCCCACCTAAGCCAATAAATAGGAGTTATAATCAGCACAAAAACAGCACAAAAACAGTTTTTTTTCAGCAGAAAACTTGCAAAAACAGTTTTGCAAGTTTCTTTTTTGATGACGCAATATTAACCCATTTTTGCATATAATTATCTGGCATTTTGTAACATATTTTCGTAATTAAACAGTGCTATCACCACTTTGTTACATCAACAGAACATTGTCTTGTTAGTTTGTGGCCGTTATTAAATTGCATTACTTTATCTTTGTTTCCAGGCCTCCTCAGAGTCTCTGATGGGGAAACGAGACGTGGCCAAAAAATACGATTTACTTTTCGGCCTCTCATCCCTCGAGAAGATCACGGCGTTTAGCGAGGTACGTAAACTGAGAACTTTTTTGATATGATATGATATCAATTCCCCATCTTCCTGTCCCCTTGGGAAATAAGGATTTTTCTCCTTGTACTTTATGATTAAATGGAATCCGCCTTATAATTGATCTGGGGATTTGCTTTCTCCAATTAACTTTCTTTTTGGCATTTTTTGCAATCAAGAGAAAAAAACAAAGAGTCTTGTCTGTTTTTGGACAGACATCATTTTAGATGGAATGACAAGTTACATTTCACTTTTGAAAGTTTAATTTGAAAATAAATTCCTTATCTTTAGTTGAATCCATCGGAAGTTAAAAAGTTTATGTAGACGTGAAGTTTGAGACTTTTTAAAATGTGACCTTGTTTATTAAGAGATTTTAAACAAAATAAAATACTAAATTTAACCAAAGTTGTGTTAAAAAAAGACCGATACAATGATTAAATAAATTTTAATTTCAATGTGATTTTGTAACATATTCTTGCATATTTCATTTTTGAAGTTTACTGATATTTGAAAATTTGCTAAAACTAATTAATTATTCTTTAAACAGGTTGACCTACAATCTGGTTTCGAAGGTCAACGACGTGACGCCATTCTTCGGACACTGATTCGAAATTCATATCGATTTCATCTCAATGAAATCCTTGCGACAATTACAAATGAGTATACGGACTGGGAAAAGTGAGACTTGTTTGAAATAATTAAAATTGTTTATTAATTTCAACGTTTGCTTTCTCCTCCTAAGATCATCCCAACATCCGATTCCGACTCGGGATTTGACTGTGGCTGCAGTGACTGATTGTCTATCGCTTGCGCCCGTTGTCGCAGTCGCAGACTCCCGCCAAGTAAATCGGGCATTCTTTTACGTTTTTGAGCATGCCACGAAGGATGGGCTTTATAACTATTTTGGGAGCCAGGGACTGGTAAGAATAAAATTTCCATTCCATAACCTGATTCGATAAAGTGCATCCAAATCTAAAAAAAAAGTTATTGCGGCATCAAACATGTGCATTTTCTATAAAGCGTTTCAAAAAATATATATAAAGCTTTCTAAAAATTCTGAATCTCATAATATTTTAAAGGGCATTTTTCCATTAAATGGCTTCAAAATACTCCATTATATTTTTCAATTTTGAACTATTTTATTGGTATGATAATTGAAAAGGTTTCGGTCCTATATTTATTAGGTTATGAAAAATATGAATATGAAAAATATGAATATGAAAAATAAGAATATGAAAAATAATACAGCAACCTTACCCCAACGATCAAGTTATAGTTCCAAAATGGAGAATTTTTTTTAAATAAAATTTTTTAAAATGTTGTTAAACTGAGGAGGGCAAAATTTGATTTTTACTGTACTGAAATATAGGTAAGTAAGTACAAGTTTGAAATTGTTTCAGTTCGACGCCGATATGATATTGTGGAAATGTTTGGGGGTCTAATTAATGTTAAGATCATTCAGTAAACTTTGCAATGTAAAAGTTAGTAATGTTAAAGTTTCAAAAGTTTGATTGGGCGTATAAAATTTTTAGGAAAAATTCATATGCTCAAATTTTACTCCGAAACTTATAAAATAAGAAAAGAAATCCTAACGAAATTCAATTTCTTGCCCTCTGCATGTTCTGGAAATTAGGATATGAATAGGATGATTCATAGAGTAAAATACGAAAATATTAATCCTTAAAATGATTTTCTTTTGATCAGTCTCAACTATCTGTATAGTTGAATTAATCATATCGAAATTGGAAACAAAATCTTATGCTCCTTAGAATCTAATGTTGGCCTTTTGACCTTTCAGAGATCAGGAGGGGTTGGGGGTGAGGAGTTGTTGTACATGATGGGCACTCCATTGGTTGAGGGACTGACTGGCCAAGTGTTGCCTTTTATCCCGCCGCCAACGCCGAGCAACTTCACAAAAGCGGAAATGGCACTTTCAGAACTATTCATAACATATCTCGCTAATTTCGCTTACACGGGGTAAGTTTTCCAATCCGATTCGCTGTGTCATTTCACACACAGTGCTAGAAATGTCGGCTTAACTTTTATCAAAGGGAATTTTCCAGATACAAATTAGAGGCATGGAATTTTATGCAGTAGAAAAAATGTAACATATAAATGTAATTCTAAATGTAATTGTAATAAATATAATTCTTTTGTGTCTATAAATTAAAACAAATGAATGAAACCCGGTAGATGGGGCTGTTTTAGATAAAATTTGAATATGTGCATATGAAATTTTCAGGGATTTTAAATTTAGGGGCTTGAATGTTAGCCTAATAGAATTTAAAATCCTGCTGCAATTTTAAGATTTATAGAGGAAAATATATGTACTATATGGATATATAATTTTCTGAAAAATATATTTTCATGTAAACAGCCACATATGCAAACAGTTAATCTTTTTTTGTCATCTAACGATTCTTTGATTAAAAATTATACTTTGTTGATATCTTAAACTCAAATTTTAATCCAAAATTCACAGAGATCCAAATGAGCCATTGAAAGGGGAAGTGAATTGGCCAGTGTCCAAAGAACGAAATCGCTACAAATCCAATCCCTGGGAAGCTTATGATCGACTGCATCAAAAATATATGGAAATATCCGTCAACAAAATCCGAGGGCGAAGTCACTACAGAGCACATCAAATGGCCATTTGGCTACGGTACGAGAGCTAAAAATTATTTTTGTTTGAAAATCGTCAAATAATTCAACTTTTTGTTAATTTGCAGGTTAGTACCCGAGTTGCAGAGAAGCGGAGCACAATTTGCGACTGGCCTTCATAACCGAATGAAAGGTGGAAATGATCCGTCCCTTTATGTTGGAAAGTAAGAACCGTTTTAACCATTTAAACGAGAAATATGTGACTGTGTTCTGTGTTTGTAAAACTCATTGACTGTGCATAGTAAATTTATGTATCCGGATTCAGAGTTTATTTCAGAGTAAAAATTATAACATAGGAAAACGTTTTCCTAAATATCTTAAAAATTTGTTGCTTAAAAAAGTTATAAACAAGCTATCAAAACATTGTTAATCTAAAAATTTATTGGGCACCCAGTTTTTTAAAACCCATTACACTATTTATAATTACTATCCAAAACCTAACAAAAATCTCAATTTTCCCAGATTGCGTCATCCCTTAGAAGGGGATGATCCCCTGCCATCGTTGTTGGACATAATGGGCTATCGGGGGGAGGAAATGTTGGAATCCATTCAACAGGAGGCGGGAAATTTAAATTTGAATTCCAATCTGAGCGGGACTCCACCTTCGCCACCCACAACATGCTTTTCTCCTTTAGCTTCTTCTTCTTCGCCAAATTTGGTGCAGAATTTAAATTTGTCGCATGTTGCTCCAGCGATTGAAAGCTCTTTTTTTGCTCCTTATTCCACTGCACTCAGCGTCACTATTGCCATCGGTAAGCAAAGTTATATAAAGATTTATTTAGATTAAAATTGTGAAGATGTGACTTTAAATCCGGAAAGAAATTTCTGATATCAACGTTAAAGAATTTATTTTTCTGGAAAACCAAAATTGTAGGTTTAATAGACAAGCAGATCTCGAGATGATAGATTCTTAAATCTCTAATAATGTTTTAAATTTATTAGCATTATTAGCATTACCTTTAGCGTTAGAAATCATAAGAAACATTTTAATTGTGCCATTTAAATGCCGATATAATTATTTTCTATTACTGACTTGGGTACAAAAATCTAGATTGTTATGGCTTCATCCACAAATAAGCTTACTATTTCGTTAGATACTTGTCATATAAATGTGGCAATACAAAATCTGCACTGCAGATGAAAAGAGATTTTAAGGAAAATTTGATAGACATGTACACGTTTTACCTGTCTCGAGAATTCAAATTATTTTATATAAATTAATAAATAGTAATAGCAATAGTAATAATAAATAGAGTTTATAATATTGGGATAACAAAATTTAAATTGGAGCATGAACTTTAGGATCTGTAGTGCACAATTTGTGTATATTACAAATTCCTTAAATACTTTTCATGTTCACATTCTCAAATCTTAACTTTCCAGGTTGTTCCCTCCTAATTCTTAACGTCTTCATCTTCGCCCTCGTCTACTATCAAAGGGACAAGAAACGAAATGAAATTTCAAAATCATCTCAGAATCACAATCAACCTCAATCCCAAAATCCTAAATATTCTGAGCCACCCGAACTGTTGAAATCCAACCACTCCCATTCCCATCCTCACTCTCACCACCCCCACTGCCCAAATGCCCAAGCCCAAGCCCAATCACCAACCCCATCTGGCGATGGACAAAACTCAAATTACGATTTAAACCCAAAGTCCCTTGCTCAACAGGCAATGGCTCAAAGAGGAATTTTATTGAGCCCAAATTCCCAAATGGGCCAAGGCCACTATCATTCAGTTGGACAACCACACCCCCACAATTTTTCCACAAATGGCCAACCCTGTGAAATCAGTCACATTTCAATGTCTCACAATTTTGCCAATACGAGTACTTTACCGAGGGGTAATGGGGGGCTGCCTTGTGGACTCAAGCCGCCACCCCCTCCCAGAAATTTTGGTAATCTAAATTACGGAACGCTTCCAAGCCAAAGAGGTTTGGCCAGTTCGAATTCAAATTCTCCAGGGGGAGGAGTATATTCTAATTTTGATGAGCTCAAAGTTTAATTAATTAAGTGCTCAAAGTTTTAAAAATTTAATATTTGGAATTCATATTGTACCTTTTGAATCCCTTTTAAAGTTTGGATAATTATGGACATCTTAAAATGCTGATTCCTTTTAATAAATAAAATTATTAATGTTTAGGTTAAGTATTGAGAATAAATTTGAATTTGATCTTATTGAAATTGATGATTGGATTTTTTTATATTATGGATGCATGCTCTAATTTGGCGCCACTAAAATATGGGCCTTTTTTTGAATAACCGAAAGAAGTTAGATTTTTGCTCGTTCTTAGTTTTTAGTTTATAAAAAAAATATATGAATTTGAAACCATTTTATAATTAACATGCATATAATGAAAAATAACTTAACGTATTCAAAATACGACACTAAACATTCAAAATTCTAGCCCCCTTCCTATTTTCACATCTAAACCTAAAAGGTAGGAAATTTTTCTTTTTTCACAGATATAAAAAGTTTTGCTAAGTGCAGACGACACTTTCAACTTGCAACAAAGGAGCCGACATTTTTTATTAGGAGAAATAAAAATTATTCCAACTTTTATTTGTTACAACTTGAGCGAAGAAAGTTTTAAGATAATTTGAATAAAAAGTTTTACACCTGAAATAATTTCTGTCACTTTCACTCTTGAAATTTGTTTGGCCAAATTTCTGAGAGAAGTGTTCACATATCATATCGTTCAAAAAAATATCATTTTTTGATTTTATTCAAGTTCCAAAAATTTTTGTGCATTTAATCAAACAATTTTTAAAAGTCCATAAGAAAGTGAAGAGAAAGTTGACCATTTTCTTTTTTTTTATTTTCTTGGACTTTTAAGATTTATTTTTAGAGAAGGAATTTTTTGCTCATTTTATACCTCTTTGTTCTTAGCCACAATAAATCTGGAAAAAACATAAATCAAGGATACAAAATTTGTAGTCCACAAAAAATTAACCTTAAAAGCAAATCTACAGGAAAATATACAGAGTGTGAAAAAATAATACTTCTAACTCCAATACATTTTATAAAAAAGCGATGTGATGTAAAAGTTCAGCAAACTTATTACATTGACAATGTCCAAAATTAAAAAAAAAAAAATAACAAATAATTTGAATTTCAAATTCTTATGATATTGATGCATGATAATAATTCTTTATCAATAGGGAACATTACCACGCAGTTAAGCTACCATATAACAACGCCCGTTTCAATTTTTATCCTTAGTGCCTCATCATTGTTTTATAAATTTGAATTTCTCATTAAACTCAAAATAACTATAATAAAATAAAATTCGAAAAAAAGATCAGACAGATGCAGTAATTTTAGTCTATCTTTCCCCATAATGAAATGGGAGGAGAAAGTTTGTCTTTATCTGTTGTAAGTTTACGAGTTCTATCTTTTGTCCGCGTAATTAATTGGTCTAATCTTTCTCCAACCAACAACATTACAACTAAAGTCCCCTTAATTTATATCTTAAGAATCCAGATTTTGGGCTTGAGCCAAATAAAAAACAGTTGGAATTTTAGATTTTTAAAGGAAATCTGCATTTTAGAAACATATGAACAGCTGAAACTCGTTGCACTGAAAATAATATAAACTTTTTAGTTTTGAAACTATTGTTTAAAATATGATTTGAAACTATTTAGTAGTTGTGAAACAACTTGCACTAGCTGTGTGTCTGTCTGTCCGCCACTCTCGCGGTAACATTCAAACGTCACAACTTTTTTGGTTTCTGTTTTTAGATATCAATGTAATTTGTTCATGAGGTAAATGTGGTATCGTTTTAAAGGTCTTTGAAATTGGAGTTCAACGGTAACAAATACGAATATCTAAAGTTGACCTAAAAGGCCAAAAACAGCCAAAAAATTCCAAAAACACAAAAATGATGTCTTTCTCAATAAAATTTAACGAGGAAAACGAATTCGACCTGCAAAATGACTTGTGACCTTGTTGTGGCTATAAACTTGTTTCACGCCTTTTTTACACCGTCATTTAAGGGCGCTTATTTGGACTGATTTTAAAAATTCTTTATTAGTTTATACCGCCGAATATTTTCAAGAACATTGGCGACCGTCAAAGTTTGACATTTCTTTTTAAAAAATGATGATATTCTTTATTTAAAAAATGTTGTTCAGAACCATTAAAAATAACAAAAAGGTTCCAAAAATGTGTAGGAAATTGTTTTAGCATAAAATAACAGAGCAAATTAGAAAAACATGCGAAACGAACATTTTTAAAGCTTCTCATTAAAATTGCTAAAACATGGAAATATGTAGTCTCGAGATAATTTGTGTTGGTATTGCATAAGTAGGTTATTTTAGGAGGAAGTGTTATTTGGTTGCTGATTAATCCTTTTGGGCCGAGTGCATTTGTCCACTTTCGTTTGGAGTAATAACAATAAAGAATCCGGAGAACGAAAGATAACACAACAAAAACATCCGCTACTTACTTCTGATTTGTCACAATGGGACATTCAGATATTTTGAATTCAAACAGCTTTCCACCATTTTTAAATAAATTTTATAAAAAAAATATCTGCCTAAAATGTGAGTGAACTCAAAATTATTTTATTAAAATACTTTTTGTACAAGTTAAATGCCGGCTTAGCATTCAAAAAATATTGACAAGCTTTATGATTTTTAAAATTATCAGTTAGCAAATTAGCACAGGTATGATGTAAAATTAGTTAAGATTGTTTAAAGCTTACTGCCATGTCAAAGAATTACTCTTAAAAGAGATATTTAGATTTCTGAAGTAATTATTCTAAAAAAATATTTTATTGACAAAGAATTATTTTTTAAAAAAAAGTTAAATACCCCACAACGTGGAAAGATTTTCCTTTACTGATTTTCAAAACTTTACCAAGATGCAAAAGAAACAGAAATTGAATAATTTTCAAACTGAAAGAATGTGTGGATGTTTCTTGGCATTGGATTAGTTAGTTGCTTGTTCTTTCCCTCCCATTACATTAGATTACATTAAAAGAGAAAGTTAAACAAACGGAATTGTCCCCATATTTCCCCATTTAAAACACAAGCACTTTCTACAAAACAAAGAAATGCTTTCCAATGTAATTACAGTATTTTGTATGTCTGTCTCTGGGACTTATCGAATACACATGCATTTGAGACTTTGAGACTAAATTTAAGCTTTAAAAAGAATCCATAAAAAATAGGTTTCATTAGGAATTTCTAACAAATTTTTATTCACTTCTTGTAAAAATTTAAATAAAAAAAACAGATATGCTAAGGTATCGATAATGCTGACTGACATATAAATTACTAAAGAAAAAGAAATAATTGTTTCATTAGGAACAACTAACCCTGACCTCAGGATAAAGTCAAGGGTCAAAGGAATAAAAAAATCTTCATAACTTAATTTCGGTTTCTTACAGGTGTAGGACATTTTAATTATCTAAAAAAATGCTAGGACGGAATAATTTGAAAAAATTTATAGAAAATGTGAAAACAATTTGTTGGAACTTATTTGATATGGGAAAGTGGTCATACAAATCTAAAGTCACAAATATTGTCAAATTATGATTTTAAAAAGTCGAAAATAAAATAAAACCTCCAGAGCAGTGTACATGTAGCCCGAGTCGGGAATTGTATCTCTTTGAAAGTAATCGTCTCAAATCATGTTTTACGTCCATAAACCTTCAGAGCAGTGTTCATGTAGCCCGAGTCAGGGATTTGTATCTCTTTGAAAGTAATCATCATTTCAAAATATGTTTTATGTCCATAAAAATTGTATGGGATGAAAAATATTTTTTGTTACCATACCACATTTTTTGCGATTCCGTAGTCTTATCTGAACATTTTTTCATGAAATCGGTTTGAATAAATGAATATCGATATAAAACATCGCTCTAAACCATTTTCAGTCAAATTAGAGCAAATTTGGATCTTTTTGTTTTTAATCGATTTTGAAAATTTTCCAACCCCCACCATTTCCAAACGGGTTGACCGATTTTGCCCATCTTCGAACTTGATTCCTAAATTGACCCTATAAACACGTGTGCAAAATTTGGGGGCGATCGGTTAAGCCGTTTGGCCCCTATCGTGTT
>JAQIXN010001979.1:0-14134 GCA_034698145.1 Proisotoma minuta
GAGTTTCAAGAGTTACACCCCCTATAACTCAGGGGGTGGGGCGAAGCGCATCTTCTCATATACCATTTTCGACTCAACTTGACATGACCTTTCGCCATGCAAAGTTTCAAGCAAATCCCTGGGTGACAGGCAAAGCCCTCCCCTCTTAAGGTAAGACCTTTAAAATGAATATAAAACCAAACTTGTATCTGTCCAACTTTCGGAGAAAATCAATTTCGAAAATGTCGAATTTTAGCTAAAACGAGGCATTTTTTAAAATTTCAACGGTCATAACTGTTATTTCTGGGGCGATTTGACCCAAATTTTTAAAGGTTTGTTGTTTTGAGCCATTTTATGCATTTTAAAATTCGGAACCCCCCAAACTCCGCAGGAAACTAAAAACCCCCTGGGGGGTGTGGACCCCCATTTTTATTTTGGACGACCCCTTTTGACAATGGGGAGTCATATTATGCAAAAACATTCTTAGAAATATGGGTCCTTCCTATTTTTTTCCTAAATTCTTCTGAATTTTCCTTCGTGGATCTTTCGGTTTAAATAAATACAAAGTCTTTTGTGATATTTTCGGTTTTTGAGGAATTACAGAGACAGAAATAAATGAAGTCTCGCGAAAGATTTTTTCAACGATCTTGAAAGTTTGGGACTTCAAAAATTAACGATCCATTCTAAGATACTTTTGAAAAATATATTTTTGGTATCATTAAGGATATGTCTTTAAGAAATTATAACGAAATTTGGGTTGTTTTCTGTTTTATAGTGATGCCATGCGAAATTATGAAAGAGACTTTCTAAATTTTTGTTGCAGTGAAAAACTATTTTCCTCTGCACTTTGATTCTACTTTGAATATCTCTAAAAATAACCATTGTTAAAAATTGAAACTTTTCACTCTTAATACCAATGAATTATGGGTGGGCGTGGTTGTTTGGAAACAAATTAACTTCAATTAAAATTGATTTAAAAAATATACAATAATTTTGGCTTAGGTGGGTGCAAAAAAAAGTTTGATATGAGAAATTAAAGATCTTTTGACCCTATTTCATGTAAAGTAATTGGATTTAGAAACTTTTGATTTTTAGAGTCAGCAGAGCTTTCTCAAAAAAATGCCAACTTGATTTGCGGGGCTCACGCGATTGACCTCAGCGCATGAATTTTATGAAATCTGTTTTGATATTTGTGTTCTCTATTAGTATGTGGGGCCCTTATGCCACCATGTTATCCAACGAAGTGAATGTTATCCAACGGAAGTGCCCTTTTTAAAAATTTAAAATTTTAAAATTTTAACTTATAATTTAAAAAAAAAAAATTGGAGAAAGTTTTCTTTCTGATTTTTCATTATTTTCAGGGAAAATTTCAACATTTCTAGAAAAAAAGGAAAAAATCATCTCTTGAAGTTCAAGAACTTAAACATTAAAATTATCAAGGGAAATTTCAAAATTTTTTAAAGAGGGGAAAATTTTCAATCTGAATTTTTATAATTTCAAGGGAAATTTTCATTATTTTCCTAAAAAAGGAAAAATTTCCCTCTTCAAAAAAATTTTATAATTTCTCGGGCAAAATTTCATAATTTTTAAAAGAGGGAAAAAATTTCCCCTTCGGGGAAATTTTCCCCTGAAATTTCCCTCGAGCCTCGCTCGCGGGATCGTAAAGTTCTGCAAGTACGGTATAGACGATTACATCAGAAATAAAATTAACGCAGCAAAAATGAAAAATAATATCCCCTTATATCTAAATATTTTTAAACTGTACAAATTAATTTCAAGGTTAATTATTAATTTATATAAACTATTATCAATTTCTACTGCTATTTTAGAAATAGCATTTGCTATTTTGAATTTCTGGGATGAAACATTCTCAAATTTATTCATTAGATTCTTCCAATAAAATACTAAAAATGCAACAAAGCCACTTATCAAAATGGTGAAATACATGGCAAAAAATCGTGACAAATTATTAAAAGTTATACTATTCCTTGATACTTGTACCGTCTTCAAATTTTTCTCCCCTAACTCAAGTTTGTACTTGAACAATTTGCCCCATTCACTAATAACGCCGCTTTCAATTAATTTTACGAACGCCGCTTTAGCTCTTGACCGCACCACAAAATAAAGGTGTGCCCAAATAAAATTCAAATCCGCAACATTCTGTGCAATGTAGCATTTGTATTTTGATTCCAAGTAAAAATCTTGAACAAGTCGGAGGTTATAAATTACATCACGATCCACTACGCAATATTTTCTTTGTTTTACAGAAATTTGACGATAGACTTCATCCACATTTGTGAACCCGATTGAGGACTTGTTAAATAACGGATCAATGTTTCGTAGCTTAAATTCTTCCTCCATTATTTGATGCTTTGCAGTCTTTTCTGGGTCCAGCGAATGTTGGTCATGAAATACAAATGTGTAGCCCATTTCCACAAACTCATTCAGATTGTTCAACTCTTGAAATTGCTTGGGAACAATGAGACCGGAAGTCAAATAATATTCGTAATGAGCAAGTAAAATAAAGCTGAAAAATACAAGCGACTGCAGTAAAAAATTGTTCAATTTGGGAGCGTTGTTTGTCGGTTGTCTTGTAAACATTTGAGCCAGCCCGAATAAAAGTAGTTTTACATTTTGACCTCCAGATGCAAAATAGAATCCGATTACAAGGAAAATAGTTAACGCAGATGCAAACCAAACTTTAAAATCCAGTGGAGTTATCCATTGACCAATTCCCTTTTGTTCTGATCGTTTTTCAAAATCACAATAAATTATGCCAAATCCATTAGAGTAAAGAAATATCATGGAGTTGATATTCGACAGGCTATATCTTGAATATGTTGAAGCTGGATCAGAAAATCCAAACTGATTTTCGTGAGCTTTTGTAATTGTTGATACCGTTTCCCGAGTTACATTAATAGCTTCAAAAATTTGGGTTTCAAGTTTCTCTTGCGATGGACAATACACGGCGTATTTGATTTTGTCTTGTTTCAACCATTTTAAACACTCCAATTCCGAGTTGGTATTAAAAGCAGTGGCAATTTTAAGTCCTGGGCTCCAAAAATTTGTAAAATTGTAGACGCTTAATTCCGACAGCTTTGTATCTTTTGAAATAATCAAGAACCTTAAGCAGTATGGACAAAAATAGTGCCACTTTAGAACGATTTTCTCAACTTCTGCGTTAAAAGAGTCAATCGAGACACTGTAAACTTTACCAGGGTTGAGTAAACAAGATTTTTCCAAAAAGTTAGTTTGAAGTTTTTCATGAATGACAACAAAATTCTGAAATTGGGCTGCTCTGTAGTTGTCAAGACTTTCATATCGAACAAAATGCCATTGCAAAGGTTCCGACAAATTAAGTGCAATTGTAACTGAACAAACTTCGTAAACTGAAATATCCTTTGCAATTGCATCGTGACCTGGAAAAGTGTAATTTATTCCTTCTCCCACACTTTGCACCAAGTAGCCATTTCTTTGCCCTCTATTAATTGCTATTAACACTTCGTTTAAATCTCTGTATTTGAGGGATCCGTCTATTCGAATAAATTTCAAAGTGCAGTCTCCAAATTCACTCAAATCGCCAAAGAACGCATTAGAATTCAGCTCTGCCAAAGTCAAATTGCTCCAGAGTAAAGATAAGAAAATTACAAGGACAAGATTATGCTCCATTTTAACGAATTCTATCGAATTTAAAGGGTTCAAAGGGAAGCGTTAACTCTGGAAAAAGTATAAACGTTTTGGATTGTGAACATCCAAGTTTTAAGATGACACTGATTAATAAAAAGAAAGTGGGTCAACTTTGGACCTTTCAACTCCCTAAATATTTTAATCAATCCGTTTCAAGTTCCTCATGGTCAATTCATAACTTGAAAAAACTATAAAAGGAATGATATTTAAATTCATGCCATTTTACTGACTAGCAATTTCGGCTGTAAACATTTTATAACAATTTGATCGTTAAGATATGCAATCCACTTTAAGCATTCGAGTGTCTCTCGATCTTCTTAGGAATGACACTTATTATGAGACCATTTCAACGCCCACATCATGCTCTCATAAAGTCCTCTTCAACTCTTGATACGATATTGAAAAATATAATTTGCTGTTACTAATGTTTTATTAGACTAGTTAATTGCATATACCATAAATATTTTTTAAGACTAATGAAATTATTTAGACCCATTTTACACTTTGCCCAAGTGACAAGATGTTTTCTGATTTTTTACAAATGAACAAAATGCAAAACTACCAACTTTGGTAAAATATTAACCGAGTTAACGTTTCCTCTCTTTATAATTTTTCCTTTCTCCAGTTTTTAGCAAAAAGTATTTCACTCCTTTGAGATAGTGATGTACTATTATTTCCGCATTTGGGAACATATTAAGCACTTTCTTTTCCATTCGACGTCCGATTGTAATTCTATTTTTGTAATTTTCACAAATAACAAGTAACTTGACATTTGGGAAACTTTCTCCAGTTTCCCACTGATGACGGAAAATATCTTTGAGTTGTTTCTCGTATGCCTTCGTAGTTCTGAAGGGAACTTCGATAACAATGGTTTTAAGGAGGGGTGGAAATTTTTGTGGAAGGGCGGGCATAATTCCATCCCGTTCAGCACATTCCGTTGAGATGAAATCTGCGAACGAGTTAGGTTTTTGTTAAGAAAAAGAAAAACGCATTCCATTTCCACCCATTTGGCAGGTTGGGTTCTTGTAATTTAAATCTTAGATTAGAGATAAGTGTAAATAAAAATCCAGGATAAGTAAATAACTACTGAGAGATATTGAATATTAATGTAATACATAAACTCACGTATTTTCTTCAATTTGTCCATCTCGGGCAGCTGAGCACGTGGGACTCCTTGGGCGTGTCCAGCGAAAGAAAAGATCATGATCAACTTTTCCAAAGTTTTCTGGTGATGTCTTATTACTGATTCCATACTGCTATTAAATGTATTCACATTTGCCAACTTGACCGGAACACGGAATAATAAAGTTTCTAATGAGAGTCGGGCGTCCACCAGAATAATTGGAAATGCATTTGTTACAATGGAAATTGTTTTAATTTTCTCCAATTTGTCTATTTCCGCTAAGTAAGTTATTGGCCATTCTGTTGGAAGTTCTATTGTATTTAGAGAAAAGGCCAAGATCAACCGACAAATATTTGGGGAAGAGAGAAGGATTTTTCTAAATAATTTCATCCTTTTTTCATGAATTTTGTAATTCTTAAAATAAACAAATTTCATGGTTGTAAGACATTCCAAATTTGCAGAAGAGGCAAAAAAGTCCAAAATATATTCGGGGCTATGCCAAGGAATAATTTTAAGTTGAAAATTTTGGCAAAGATTTAGCACTTTCTCCAACATTTGGTCAGACACTCTGCAAGGTGAAGAAAGTTATATTACATATATTTAAAAAAAATTAACAAGTAGTTATTTAAATAAGTCTTGTTAATAGTCTTGCACTGACCTATTTTGGGGGCCAATTTCAATTTTGGCCGAGCGTGGATATGAGTCAAAAAGTTGAAGTTCGACCATCATAAGTCCTGGTTTCAATCTTTTTAAAATTTCTTCGTATTTCTCCTCATTGACAAGTTGATTGGGTTGCAGGGAAATAGCAATATTTTTATGAAGTCGACCCCCATCATTTAGATAATCCATGTATTTTAATATGTTAGGCTCCCTTTCTAATGCCACGCAGGACATTCTTCCCAACAATTTGATGGCCTCTGAGCTCAGTCTTTTGTTGAGCCTACAACAACTGCGTTTGTCTCTAAAGGGGAGATAAGATAAAATGTTTTCCCACATCTGCAAGTCAAATTTAAAAATTATAAATATTAAAAAATATAAGAAGTGTTTAAGAATGTTTGCTAACCTCTTCTGGAAGGGAATCCATAGTTGATAGTAATTGGAAGTTGTCTGGAAGGAGGAAAACTTGGGTTTTTAGCTTGTATCGGCTTTATATTTTAAGTTTGCTTCTTTTGAAAATTATGGAAATAGACCAAAAGTAAAATATAATTCAGCTGTTGTCCTGTTGCTTAAAAACTACGCGAAATGTGCTGGAGAAAGTAAAAGTGGGGAAAGTGCAAAATTTTGTTGCTCTGCGAACTTTCTCTTTGCTTTCATTTACAGCAAAGAGACACATGTCTGTAAATGTGGGAGGCATTTGATAGGGAATTGTGGATGAGCCAAAACTTTCCCATCCGCTCTCTGTCGACATCCTGGCTGAAAGATTCGAGTTTTCAAATAATAAAGCGTTGCAAATGCAAATAGTAATGGGACGAAGCTATTATTTATGACCAAAAAGGGATCCTTCCAGAAATTTTTTGACGAATCTCACATTGCCCCGTTTACATCACCACACATGCAAACAAAGACGTTTGGCTCACTTCCCCCAAGAGATTACTTTTTAGAAAGCACAGGACCTGAAATTTTGATATTTCTCCACTTCCCCAAGTCACAATACGGTCAAAGGTCAAACATTATTGAGCATTTATTTAGCTCCCATTGCTGAGATGTTTAGAACGAAATTATGTTTCACCCATGTTGCTATTGGCGCTTTAGAGTCACTGTTACCTTTGACCTTCAAGGTCATGACCTGAAGGTCCATCTTCAAAATTGTCCTTAGATAATAACTCACTTACATGTAGACCAATTCCAGGTGGCTAGGTCAAGTTTTTATAGCGTCATCTCGACAGACAGATGGACGGACGGACAAGGTATTCCATTTATGATGCTTCGCCCAATTTTCATTTGCTCCCAATAAAGTACAGGTGTCGTAAAATATCACTGTCACAAAAACTAAGCTAATTGCAGACATCCGCTTGGGGCTAAAAAGAAAAGGCTTCATTCGTACTTTTTTGTAACTTCTAAAGAAAGTAACCTGCATCCTCTGCATTGCATAAAATTTTATCCTTTTCACACCTTTTAAAAATTTGGGTCATGTTTTTTTAAATGCTAAATAAATAATTTGAACAGTATAGACACAAGTTTAGAAAGCTATTTGCAACGTTTTATTACACATCACAAGACGAATGTCTACAATCATATTTACTACTGTTATACCATTTTAATCAAATCTAATGCAATCGATTGAATAAAGTTAGAATTCTCTTTTTGACCATTCGTTCCTTTGAATTCTTTCCACTTTGCGACCCTTTCTCACTTTCCCCTGCCGCATGCCTCTTTCGTTCTGTAGGAAGTTGGAGTTCCAAATCATTGTCCACATAACTGGGAGATGATAAGCAATCGTAGCAAAAAGTAGTGCAATTCTTCTGAATCTTTTCCAAATCTGCAGAATAAACTGTTCCAAATTCCCCGGAAAAGACGCTTTCCAGCGTTGAAGAACGACGGGAAGTTTTTGAAACTTCTTCAACTGCTTCAATTTCTTCCAAATCCATATCCATTGCTTTCAGCACTCGTTCCATTTTTGGAGACTCGTATGTAACAATGTCAACATTTGGGGTATGATCCAAATCTGGTTTACTTGCCGGTACTTTTACATAATGAGATTTGACAAATTCTTCAACATAGCCTTTGGTAACAGTCAAAAGTGTCTCACTTTTATCCTTCTGTAGCTCTCGAGATCGCGGTGAAGGGATTTTTGCAATTGGTTTTGTTATGCTCAAACCTTCTTGATTCTTGGCTTTTTTGGGGGACACGCATTTGATTTCAATGTTTACTTCTTTCACCTCAATTTCATTTCCTTGCTCTTTACTTGTTGAACTTTGTCTTGAAATTGCTTTTTTCTCTTGAAATTTTTCTTTTTCTTTCTTTGGTGAAATATTTTTGGAGTCTGTCCCCGAGGTTTGCTGTTGACCATGTTGATTTAGATCTGCATCCTTATCCCCAGGGAATTCTTCCTTTATCCATTTCTCATCATCATCATGAATCCATTTTTCATCCCACAATTGGGAGAAATGGTCAGTTAGCAGCCCATCGTCGCTTTCCTCCTCTTCAATGGAACATTGATTGCTATCCGCAAATTCCTCTCGGATCCATTTTTCTACACGGACTTCAGCCAATTTGTTTCCAATTAGAACGTTTCCCAATTTCTTGGGATCCAATTTGTTCTTTTCATCATCCGAGTCGCTCTCTTTTACCGGAGGTAGTATTGGTTTTATTTCTATTTCATCATCGCTGTCAAAAATTCTTTTGATTGGCGTTGTTGTGCAACTTGATTTTTGCTCAGAATTATTTTCAGATGTTTGGACAATATCTCCGCATGTCATTTTTTCATTGTTGTCTTTTTGGGAAAAATCCTTGCCACGTAAAAGTCTCCCTTGCGGCGGAAATATGTTTTCAGATTCCCGCTTCAGCTGGTAATGACTTTCCGTCGGTTTTCCAGTCGACGAAAAAATTGCATGTTGGCCAAACTTAATGATTTCCGGCTTTGAATTTCGTTTTGCAAGCCGAGAAGGAAAGTTTGAGAGCCGGTTAAATTGGCCGAATTTGTAAGGAATACTTTGCAACTGTCTCGGACTCTTCCAATCATAAAAGTCGTCTTCAATCATACAAGATGTAGTCACTTTTGCCTTGTCCTGTTTAGAATTATCATCATCTTGCTTTTCTGAAGGAGGAGGACTTTGGGCTTTAGCTGAATGTTCATCAACATCATTCTTGGTGGTCTCGAAATTTAAAATTTCTTCAACTGTTACAAGTTTTTCATTCAGTTGTGCACTTTCTTTGCTGGCATTTGCTTTTTTTGCTGAATTCTCATGAGAAGATTTTTCAATAGCAATGATATACTCTGTCAATAACCCTTCCCCAACGCTTGTTGGAATGGCTGATTGATCTTTCTTCCGGGAGCTTGCCTGCAACTTGTTTTTATACTCTTGATTATAAGTTTGGGGGTTGGGAAGGACGCTCTCTGGTATAATTCCCGCCATAATCATTGTTGCTTGTACTTCCGGCACTCCTTTGGAACAATAATTGTGGGATTTACCCAACGGCGTCTGAAAAGCTTCGTTTATCAAATCACTGTCATAAATTGAAGTTGGGGCTATCTTTTGCTGTCGGGTCTTTTCTTGGGCGGAAATTTCTAGTCTCTTGGTTTCTGCGTACTTGTTTAAATAGTGCTGAATCGCGCTCACAGATTCGATTTTCTTATCGTCTTCTGTTTTCATAGAGTCAATGACCTTGGAACTTTCAGGAGGCGAATCGCAGCTGATCATTTGAGTTGGAGAATTGTTGGTTGTGGAACGAATAGAGTCTGCGCTTGATAATGAAGCCTTGGTCGATCTTTTTGCAAACTTGAATTGAAGCTGAGGTTTAACGCGAAGTGCGGAATTTTTAAAAGTTGCAGCTACTCTTTGATTTTTACCTAGACAAACAAACAAGTGCACAATTTTTTCGAGCGTGGCAGAAAAAACTACCTAAAAGAGGGAGGGTAGTAGCATGTTACCGGATGCTGATGTTGAAGAATTGACGGATGTGATGGACTCCAAACGTTCGAGCTGTTTGCTGGCCGTAATTGGAGATGGAGGACGACCTCCAATTCCTTCCAAAAGCTTAGTAGTTGGGGTCCAAATTATTGTTTTGCTGTAGTATTTACTCAAAGGGACCCTGGCTTCCCGACTTATTAACCTGCAGTTTATGAAATAATAGATCAATTCACTTTTGAAGTAATATAGATAATCTAAAAATATACCAGTAGGTGTTCATTTCTCCTTTGCCCTTGACGGAAACAGTTCCACGTAATTCAAATGAATAGAGGTTTGGAAGATTCTTTTTGCATGCTTCGGAAATTTGTACCCTTCCAGGTTCCGCTGTACTTTCCATTCTATTTTTGACAATTGATAAAATAAACTTTTGGTATACAAATGTACATGCTAACATCAAAACTAAGAAAGTTCAAGAATGACCTGGACGCAGTGTTGATGGTGTCCCCAAAGAGACAGTAGCGTGGCATTTTTATCCCCACCACTCCCGCAACACAGGCTCCAGAATGACAACCAACTCTGACCCTTAATCCGCTGTCTTCTGTAAATATTAATGATTTTTAATGTTGACTCTGATTTTTCTGACTCATTTTTTGAAATTACTTCCGGATGGATCCTCAATCGCTTCACTAGCGTCAATTATATCAAGTGCCTAGCAATTATAATGTTTTAGATCAAACTTAAAAACAGCCAAAATATCTATGCAGGTATTAAGTACCATGTCACATATTCTTTCTGCATGATTGAGATTTGGGACGGGGGCACCTGAGACTACCTGTAATTAAAATATGGATAGTGTTAAGCTTATATAAGTGCATAAAAAATTTAGACATATTTTAAGTGAAATTTGTGGATATTTTTTTTTTAAATCTTTAAAAATTTGTGTAATTATAAAATCATACCATGTAAGAATCTCCCACTGTTTTAAAATAAAATTACCAGTAAGCATAAAAAATTTGGAAAATTATAAGCATTCTACCTGTTTCCACCTGTAATTAAATGCAATAAAAAATGAGATTAATGATAAAAAATAGTGTTGATTTCTTTTAACCTTATAGACTGAATTCCGCTCAGAAAGTTGATCAAACAAGAAATACATCTGCAGAAAACAAATTTGACAATGAAATGCAAAATCTTTATGATTCCTAAGAATTTTTGTTACGTGGTTCAACATGGACACGACTTGAAGGGGCGTTATCTTAGAGCATATCATTGTGAAGTTCACCACGTCTGGAATTTAAATTTATTTTCAAAATAGTCTCAATATAAATGATAACACAAATACTCACCGGTAAATAAAACGGAAACGCTTTCGAATGTTTGGCAAGTCTCAACAGGATTTTCCCCCTTTCGTATGCGATCAGCAATTTGCTTGGGAATCATTTGATAGAGAAGTTCGTCCGTCCTGCGCATTTCCTAAAAGTTCTGGTTTAAAACACTTTCTCAAAATATACTGATAAAAGTTAAAACCTCGTCCAGCTTTTTCATGCTCTGAAAGTTACAAGATATGATATCGTAAATGCTTTTAAATACTTTATTAAATGTTTTTCATCTTTTGCCAACCTGAACAAGTTTCTTTGATTTTTGCTGCTCTTGATCCAAGGCTAGTTTGAGTTCCACAGATTGTTGCGTTCCCGCCAAAACTAAATCTCTAAAAGTAAGGAGATTATATCATTGCAGACTATGGCAACTTAACTTTAACAGTATATTGCGGGAGATTGGCATTTTTACCTGCTACAGTCGTGCAACGAAAGATCGTTTATAAATAAACTGCAATCCACCAAGGCACCTAAAGTTTAAGTTGAAAAATATCAGTATAAATATCACTGCAGTCACAATGTCTGCAAAATTAACCCAAATCTGGCATCACAGGATTAGCCAAGTACAACATCATCCCCCAATCTTCCATGTAGAGCATTTGACCTAAAAAATCAATGTTATCAATTTAAGTATAGTGATATTATTTGACCCGCTGTAACGTGATGTTCAACGATTATCACTATAACGGGAAATTGGCATTAGCGAAGTAAAAAATTATGTAGAGCATCAATTTGTTGAATTATTTATATATATTTTTTCTTCGTAAGAATATGTTTTTATTTATCCGTTGCTGATATCTATTTCAAAACGTTACTTTCATTTTGAAATTAGTGTGGCATCTTTGTAAATTTTCATTCAAATATAGCGCTTGGTTCAAAAGTTATTCTCAATGAATTCATATAATAAGCTTTGATTCGAATATTCGAATATGTCTCTCCCAAATGAAATCTAATCTGGTAGATTCCTGTAAATTTACCTCTCAATCTTAATCTGGTTCCTTCCCCCTCTTTTTCTTCCTCCATGCTATCTATAGCTCCAATACATTGATTGATATCTAAAATTAGACAAAATTTAACGTTCCAATTTCCCTTTTCCTCACATCCATTAAATTACCATGAATTGGGGCCACGGTACACAACTCGAAAATATTATTTCGCCGTTGCATGATCTGGGTAAATTAAAATTGATTTTAGATGTGAACTTGTTAACTCGAGTTAATTGGATTTCTTACTGCAGAGAAACAAAATGGAATAAGTGGCCGTGTACAATCAAACGCTTCTGTACAAGTTAATTGGGATTTGAATTGATTTCAGTTAAAGGACTAATTATAATCATAGTCCATACCCGTCATGACTTGGCCAACCAAGTCCTTAAGAATGGTCATGAGGGTGTGACCTGTGTGCGTTATCTCCATGTCCGAGTTGAATACGATGCAGAAAGGAAAGAGTTCGAAAAGGGTGGAAGCCCGAACCGGTAAACGAAGGTCTTTGCCGATTAGCGTTTTTAACTCTTCAGCCTCGCTAAATGCAGAATTGTCAAATGCCAACTAAAATAAAAATAAAATTATAGATTGCAATTAATTAGATATGAACTAGACCAAATTACAGAAAATGTGACGTGGCTCATTTCCCCTGAAAATATACATAAAAATGCTTAGTAACTAACATTTCATTTAAGTAGTAAAATAAGCACTTATCATTACCAACAACTTCTTCAGTCAGAAGATGGATGTTGCACTCTTGATTGTAAAATTGTTTAGCCACTTGCTTTATCTGACCCATGACGTAGTAAACGAAGCCCCTTCGTTTAGATCGATAGTGGAGCTTGAGACCAGATTCACTTTCATCGTCGCAATAAAATGACGGAGCTCTCATTTTGGGGTAAGAGAACTTCAAATATTCGTGAAGATTGTCCAATCCTACATTAGAAGAAATTAATTTATTATATTCATTTTTTTTATTTAGAACTGACTATATACCATTCAGAAAATCTCGCAAATGCCTTCCGAGTACGGATAAAAGCTGTAAAAAAAAATATTAAAAAAGTGATGCTAAAAGAAATAATGCTTATCAATTTTCACCTGATCATATCCATATTGAGAGACATATTGCACCTACAAAAATTAATCAAATAGACCAAACTCAAAGATTAAAACCTAATTAAACATTCTTACAAAATAGACTCCCATAGCTTTGAAAAACTGTCGTTCATCCACTCCAAGAACCTAAAGTGTGCAAAGTAAAATTTTTATCTTTAAAATGCAATAAAATTAGTAACTTGCTTGAAAAGCGCTCCGCGCAATTCGGCGCATAAGCGTCTCGGGATAAACATGATGAATGGAAAATGCGACCAAGTCAATGCCGGCGTGTCGTCGAACAGATTCCCACTTCCCCTCCCCCCACTGCTGCTTGATAAATGTGGCCAAGTCTGATATTATGAAGTATAGGAAATAATCAGTACTTTTGCAATTTTAAAATAACAAACAAATACAATATTGTATTTACTTTCAAGAAGTAACCCGTACATATTTCACCCGATCAACGACCAAACTGGGAGTGAGTAATTAGTTCCACAAATGTTTCCAATTCCATAATTAAAGATGGAAAGTCAAACCAGTTTCGTTCAGGACAAAAAGCAATTTGTGGCAGTTAATAGGTTTTAGCAATTACTTTTGATTTGTGTGGGATATTATATTGATTTGATATTGGCCAGACTCAAATAAAACTAAATGAGTTTCTGGGTTAATGGAAGTGATATGTATTTTATCCAAAAAGTTATGCGATTGCTATCAAATTGTATTCGTGCTTGGTGGCAATTTATTATTAGATTATGACAAATTAATTAAAAAATAGGTTGAAGATCCAATCCGGAGGTAAAATAATTTCTCTCTCATTTTCCATAACTCTACTTATATTAATTAAAATAGAAAATGACTGCGGGGTCATTTTAAGCTTTTTTAATCTTTCATCACTTATGTACATGCACTTGCAACTGAGTATAAAACAATTAGAGATAATCGGTGTAAGTTTGTAAAATAAAATGATTAGAGATTCCGTATTCTGTATTTGTCCAGTCTTTCCTTTACTAAATGTCGTATCTTTATTTTTTTCATTTCGAATATTGCTTTTAAATATTGTGGAAAGTGTTTAAAGTGGCTCTAAATAATTTCCAAGGTCCAAAAATATTTATTGTGCATGTAATAAACTTGTGGGCAAAAATATAAACAATATTTGAATTAACAAAGTTGCTGTTTATCCATTTCTTGCCCACATTCCTTTTCAAGAATTTCTGACAAGAATATCGAAATTTGATGAAAGGAAGGACGACGGGCGGGGTTCGCATCCCAACAGAGATTCATTACTCCAAAGCTTTGTAAATAAACAACTCGTGATAATAA
>JAQIXN010001980.1:0-14125 GCA_034698145.1 Proisotoma minuta
GAGTGGGGGTGGAAGGGCAGGGGCCCGATCTACCCCCCTCCCCCGGTGGAACACCCCCTTCATCAGTCTGGACGAGAACATTGACTACACCATGGTGTCCCCTCTGATGCCAGGCCCTGCGGAGCCAAACACCGCAACACTCATTGACGATGGTGAGCATAAATCATACAAAAAGATATTTATTGCTGCTATTGGCGTGTTCTTTTGTTGTGGAGTGATATCTAAACTAAACCTCGTGTTCTGTTTGATTAACTTGTACTTTAGGTGGTCATCGTGGTCAAGTCATTTAACTAAATATAAAAAAAACAGGTGAATGTCTTTTTTGCATGTCTTATTGTTGTTGGGTGTGGCTTCAACAATGGGATGGATGGGACTAATGAGTGTTTGACCTTGTTTCAGAGCGATACTTCAGTGTGGTGGTGCACGGGAGCGAGAGTCTCGAGGGAGGAGCCACCACCCTCCAGTTGGGGGGGAGTGGGGGGCCCAGTTCCCCCTCCGCCCCCTCCCACGACAACAACGACAGCAATAATTCTAGCAGCAATAATAACACACCTCCATCCGCCCAAAAAACGTAGTACGTACAAAGTGGCCTATTAATTAATTAAATGACTAATTATAGCAATAACTAGTTTAGTAGCCATAGTTACACTTAAAAACTAAAGACAAAACAACAAAAGGCGTCCATAGAATAACTAAAAGTATAATTATATACAAAATATACATACACATATATATATATATATGTAAACGATAATTCTTCTCTTTCTAATTTGGGCGGGAGTTTTAAAAAGGCAACGGCATCTAGCGGTTAGATCTCATAGTTAGCGTTGTTGTCTCCTTAGTTACAACAAAAGATTTTTTTGGCCAGTTTTTTAGTTTGTTAGTTAAATTTTCTCCCTTGTTAGATTTTTTTTCAAGCTCAAACTTTCTAAGGTCCCATACAATTAAATATTTTGAAAAGTTATTTTTTTACTTGACAATTTCCGCCGTCAGTAATAAAGTAGAACAATTTGAGAGATTTTTACCTCTATTTAGAAAAGACAAGAGTTAATGTTTAACAATTTAAAAAAATGTTTTGTTGTTGTGAAACCAAATGGTGCATGCAGGAGTGTGTTAAGTTAATTGTTAGTCAACAATGGTAGCTAGCTACACAAACATTTATTGGTACTTGTAGAAAACCGTATGTGATAGAATCTAGTTTCTCTTATTTTCTTATAGCTCAAAAAAGGTGTAAGTTTAAGCGGGCGGGAGTTTTAAATGGTGCAGTATAAGCCAGCGACCTCTAGCGGCCGCCCTGGCCTTCAATTGTTGTAGAAACTTGTAGCAGTTGGGATTGAGTACAATAATTTATGATCTTAATTACGAATCGTTAAAAAAAATATTAAATTTGTAAATATTGAGGGTGATTTTTTTCAAAAAAAAATCCCGAAAAAGCCAAGGCACTTGTTCCTCATAACTAATTATTATTATTATTATAAATTTTAAACTCAAGCTCTTTCTATATACGTAAAATGGAGCCTTAATTAACTAAGTAAAAGTGTTAGAAGAAATTAGCCTTTGCATGAAACTGTTTGCCAAAACTAGTGTCTTGTCGCCAGACAATTAAATTGGTCTGCTAACAAATTAATTGTGAGGCCTAAAACATTTAAATTAATCAATGTATATAGAAACGTTTTGAGATTTTATCCAGAGTTAAAAATGAATGTAGTTAATAGCAATTGCAATTTTGAATTTTAAACTATTAATAAAAATTATGGGAGGTTAAAATAAATTATCAAATTTCTTCCGACTTTAAACTACAAATATATTATGCAACAATCAATGAACTTGTAAATAAATCAAATGAGTTACAAAATATCCTTGTAATTAAAATCATTTATTATTATTTAGTTTTAATGCACAGTTACAGTCGAGTGTAGTTTTTTTTAGGCAAATTGGCAAATAATAATACTTGAAGAAAGTTTGCACTTGTGGATCGAGATACAAAAGTTTAGCTTAAATTAAATTAAATTAACGTTATAATTAAAGTTAAGGTGAGCACGGAGCCAAAGTCAAAACAAGATATAAAGCGTAAACGGTAAAAGTATAATACTTAAAAAAAAATGCTCTCTGTACTTAGGTCGATTTTGATCATTTAGTTTTAGTCTGCGTTGTGGTAATGATGCTGTCGGAGGGCCGCCAACTTCATTCGCGCCTTTTCCAAATCTGTTTGCAGTTTTAAAACCTCCGCTTGTGTCTCCAACTCCAAACGTTTGGCGTTGTGAGTCGAAAGTTTTGCCAAGTCAACCTCATCTAATGATCAGATTAATTAGACAATAAATAAACTAAAGTGTTGAAAAAAATTTTAAAAAAAGTTACCAGAATCTTCAATGAGTTGGGTACAATCCTTTGCTGTTGCGACGACGCCAGCGGTTGCCGTCTTTACCCCTGTCGACGCCTGTTTGAGGAGGGCCAAGTTTTGAGAGCTTCGGTCAGCTCGCACCTGACTTGCCACCACCAATTGGATTGTACTGGCCGCAATGTCCTGAGATGACGCGATTAGAAGATTGAAGCCGTCCCCTGGATTGGACACTGCTTTGTCTGCGCTCTCTCTGCAAAAAATAAATGTGTCTTTCAAATTGCATAAGTCAAAAATCAAACTTACAGCAAAAACTTGGCACCTCCACCCACAGCTTTTGCAGCCGAAATGAGCCCTTCAGTCCATTGATGGTTCCGCTTATAAAATTCCTTCACCGAAGCCGTACCCTGGACAAAAACAATTAGCAAACAAAAATTTAGGGGTCTTTTCTAGCAAGACAAATGTCGACGTTTTTATATATATATGTATACCTTTCCCTGCGCCACAATTTCTTTCTGGAGTCCCTTTGCGCGGGTGACGAGGAGTCGAATGGCGGCCATGAGGGTGGTGCAGGAGTCGATAAGCTTCTCATTGACCTCCAACTTGACTCCAGACTGAGAGGCCCGTGACTGACTGAGCATCTCCTCCATCTTTTTTGCCGCCTCGTCAATCGCAGCCTCCATAGCCGCCAACTCTTTCTCCAACGCGTCCGCAGCATCCGACTCTGGTGTCAATGAGCTTCCAAGACTTCCGGCAGTGGCTAATAAAGCCGCCAGTTTGGCTCGAATGTCGTCGTACCCTCCGCCCAACTGAAGACGGGAGATAATTTACAATACATTTTATGAAAACTGTAAGTAGTTAATTAAAAATCATTACCTCTGCCGTTCTATTTCGAATGGAGGCCAAAAGGGAGAGGATTGAAGAGCCAACTTTTCTGCAGTCTCCCAAAAGTTCTAATAATATTTCAAAAACTTAATTTATTAAAGCCATAAATAAAAAATAAAAGCAATAATAATCTAATTAAATACCATCTCCCTTTTGAATATCTGCAGAGGTTCGGGAAGTGGCGGATCCATGAAGAAGCAGATTGACCATATGATGATTAAATGGAGGGAGGGCTTCCACAATTTCCCTCAGAAGACGATATTCCTTATAACCCCCACTGGTTGAGGACTCCAACGCCCCCACAACATCCCCCGACAGACGACACTGAAGGAGGAAATGATCCAAAGCCCCGCTGCCCCCAGTTAATAACGGATTCTCCAAATCCTCAATTGTTTTTTTCATTATCTCTTCGCATTGGGAAAGGCAAACATCTGGAATAAATTAAATAATTTCGAATTGTATTATTCAATTTTAGACAATCAGCATTTGAAGTGTGTTTGAAAAGGCTTACTTAAGAGATCGTTGTATCGCTGAGCGGCCTCTGCCTCCATATTCCTCTGATTATCCTTCATTTGTGTTTGAAGATCTGCGATTTGAACTGCCAGCTGATCACTGGCCCCCTTTGACCCCGAAAGAGCCCTCTCCAACTCTTCAACCTTTGACCCAACACGCTCCAACTCTGATTTCAGGGACTGGACATATAAAACACGTACATTCCAATAAATATTTGCCTAAAAATCGTAATGAGGACATGTATATTTATTTACCTTGTTCAAGTCCTCTAACGATGACTTGTCACCTGATAAACTTCCCAAAGTCAACTTTGTGACTTCTAGCTCTGATTTTAACTCTGATTCTAATTTATCCTTTTCACTTTCCAGAGCCTACACATTTATTGGGTCCATTTTTATTAAAATTGCAAATCAAAGTATATATTTATATAGTCATATAACAATATAACCTCAATTTTAAACTTGAGCTCTGTCAATTCAGTGTCCAATTCTTCAACTTGAGCGTCCTTTTTAGTCAATTTTTTAAACAAATTTGACTCGACTTCTTCCTTCTCTTTTCTTAGATTCTGAAAAGTTATTAAAATTTGTTAAAATAACGAATTGATTTTTTTAAAATATGTAGCGTACCTCGACCAAATGGCTCATTTCAGATTGACCATCCACAACTTTTCTCAGTTCCACGAGCTCCTTGTCACTCGCCCCTTTCTTCCTTAACAAATCAATATGATCCTCTCGCAAATTACTGTATAAATTCTTCATCTTGGTAAATTTCTCCTCTAGCGATGCGCTTTTCTCTGCAAAATCAAACGCTTTATGACAAAATGTCCAAACTTTTTTTTACAAGTACCACTTACTTTCAGAAATTTCCATTTTTTCTGCAATATCATTTGGTATTTTGCACTCATGGGCTGACAGTTGGGCAATCATTCTTTCCTTTTCCATAATTGTCCCATTTTTGTCTTCCAATTGTGCTCTTAAACTTTCAATTGCTTCCCGGAGATCTTGTATTTTCTTTGTTGCCATTTCCTGGAGCTGTCTCAGTCGTTCGTGGAGTCGAGAAATTTCTTCCCTCAGTTCTGCAATTATCTTGTCCCGTTCTGCGAGGGGGTCGGGGGAATTGGAGTTGGAACCATTGGAGTTTAGGCTGAGTTCACTAAGATCAATTATGTCGGAAACTGCGTCCCCCGCCCCGTCAATCGAGTCCCCAGAGTCGTACACCGTCACCTTGTGCGTCTTGTAGTTCTCAATGTCCGACTGGATGAGGAAGTTTGGTGGATTCTAAGGGGAAATTCAAAATTAGTTAAATTATTTAGAGTTGATTGCTATATATACTTTTGGAAGGAGCTGAATGTCAATCAAATTTTTGAAATACTGGAGACTCATGGTCCTCTCATAAAGGAGAGATAATTCACGGAAAACTTTGAGGAATCGTTGTCTGTGGCCTTCCAACAAGTCAGGGCTCAGTTCTGGAGAAAAACAAGTTGAATTATTATTGTTAATGTTGTTGAGATTTTTCTAACAAAGTTTACTTGAATGTAGATGAAACAGTATTTTGGTGGTGTAGTCATATAGGATCATGGAGTCCTGGATGCAGGGGATCAAAGGGGTCAGACGACATTGTCCAGCATGCGTCATCGAGTTGCACTTGGATGCGTCCATAGTCTTAAAAATGTCAGCCTGCAGCTCCAAAATGGCATCCAAATAGTCCAACATTTCCACAGATAGTTGGAAACTGGAAATATAAATATAATTTTACAAACATTCCAATTTTTCATTCTCCAGCAAATGCTTACAACGCGTCTTCGTTATCTCCCACGGAAGCCACAAGCTCGGAATATTCCATGTCCAAATTCCCCGGAATTCGAGGATTTCTTAGATGGAACATTAGTTTTATCTCCATCAAATTTGTATAGTCTCGAATCAACGTCCCGAAGCCGGATTTTAGATGACCCTTCATCCAAAGCATTTTAACTTTATCTCAAAAATAAACGCTAAATATGATTCTCACCCAAAACTTGCCCAGTTCTCGCAACATGGGTTTGTATCTTTGGGAGTCCTTGAGGACATGTTCGTGACCCTCCCTGAGCACTTTGTGAAGGACGAAGCAGAATTTCCAGCATAATACGGGATGTTCCTTTGTGGGCAGTCGATGGACGCAGTCCCAAAATGTGGACGCACCTCGTTCCTGATACGTACCGATTATGGCACCTGCACATTTTCAACCAAAATTATTTATTGGTCAAATAACTTTTCATTTCATAAATAAACATTTTTTTGAGGGTAAGCAGAAGCTGTGTATGGAACCCGTTCATATAAGTATTTACGCTAATTGCCACTTTGTATTTGTATATTTTGTATGGCAGGGTTGAGCAACTGGAGTGCTAACTAACTATAATTGAGCAGCCCATTAAAAATATTCTCCATCACGGAATGAGTCAACTGAAATTTAAAACCGTTGCTAGGGAAATGTCACGTACTTCGAACATGTTTCTCCTTCACAGCCGTCTCCGCCGTGTTGATTGCTTTCGACAACGACGTCGCCTGCAAAAATACAGACAACACAATTATGTAATTTCCAAAATTGAGCAAGCTACCATATTAATTGGGGGACAGCTCTGTCCCTTTGTGTAGTAATAGGAATAAGTCCCCCGGCTGGCCTCTTTTACAGACATTTTGCAAGGAAATGATGCTTACTCAACTTCCTCTTAAAACTAAATGGATTTAACGCTTAAAATGCTAACTACCAACTGCTGCTCAGAATAAATTAAGGCTTAATTTGCAATCACCCTCTACTCTATCCCCCATTATCTTATCTTATCAGGTGCTTAATGCTTTATTTGGCTACAATTACCTGTCCCTTCTCAAAGTGCTCTCGTTCCAGTTCCAAACTATTCTTTTTGGATTGGAACCTCGGCAGTTGGAGCGACATTTTTATGCTGCGAGTTCTACAATTTTGCACAAAGTTTGTAGCTACATTTTATTCCAAGTATAGCGAGTGACTGAACAAGTAAATATTTGGTCTCAACTCTTCCTCTCCTTCCTTCCTTACCATTGCATTGTATATGATGGCTATATAAACATAACCTACCTAAACAGAGGGAAGGATGTAGTGAAGGAGCACAATGGACGGACGGACGGACGGGGCCACGGCCGCACAGCCGAGCTGGACGATGTCATGAAATTAAACATCATGGAACAACTTGAAGCTTTGTGTCAAAAATGTGGACGAGATTTATTATCTTCTCTTTTAGATTAATTTTAGATTAATAGAATATATCTTTACTAAACTACGTTGCAAATTTAGTTATTAAAATTATTTTCGATTCCGGTGTCATCACATATTGTTGCTTAATTAATGCACGTTATTTTATAAATTAGTTTAGTTGCTTGCTAAATAATAAGTAGATACTTCGTTTCTACTCGAAAACAAAATTAAAATATTAAAAATTAACCTTTTAAATTAGTCAAGGAAATTAACGGGGGCGAAAAAGTCACTTCCCTCCAGTCCCTCGCAGGGGATAAAAAGAGGGTCCAAAAGATCGCAAACTTCCGACACCGAACTAGTCAAAGGATCTTCCGTCGATGAGCCAGGATTACTATTTTCCCCCAACAACTGATCCAGACCCAAATGTATCTTTTTGGGTCGTTTGGGTGCCGTGGGGGTGGCCGCAGATTTGGTCTTTTTGTCTTTGGCAGACACGGACGTGGTCACGATGCTTTGGGCCAGTTCAGAGTGGAAAAGTTGACGAAATGAATCTGGGATCCCGAGACCACGACTGGTGTAAGAATGTTCGGACCCTTCAGGACCACTGCCCCCGCCCCCTTCTGCAGGGTAGCAGTCGATTAGTTTGCTTAGCAAAACTGTCCAGGCTCGAATTATTCGGGACACGGTGGGCTGCGAGATGCAAAACATGTGCCCAAGTACTTTTTCCGGTAACGTTCGTTTGAGGCGGATGACCGTCATAAAAAGTTCGTCAAGACGGGACATTGAGCGGCCGTGAAAGGGTCGTTTTTTCATCGGCTCGTCAAAAGCAGGGGGTGGTGGGAGTGGGGAAATAAATTCAGAGTCTTTTCCTTCATTTCCCATTGTTTTCCCTTCCATTTCTGATTGTAGCTGCAATAATGTTGAGTAACAATTGTTAAATTAAATATATACAAATTATTTCATTAAAAAAAAAAGGTTTACCTTATCCAAGTTGGTGACGCCAAACATGACGTCCGTCACTCTCAGTCGCTCCACATAAGCTTCCAATGAACGGAAAAAAGCCTCAAAATTTTTGTAGGATGAGAATCCAGTGTAGTATTCAATGTCTTTGTCACTCTCCACAAATCTCTCGATGGAAAAACGACCGCACATTTTCTCTTTCTTGTGTTTTTTATTGGCCCGTTCGTCAGGGGCCGCGGCTGCCTTCTTCTTCCGAGAACTCGACGAAGATCGAGACTTGGCTGCTTTTTAACACCAATAAATTATTATTATTATTATCATTACTTATTTTTTTTATATATTAAGATAATATGATTCTTAATTTTAAAATAGTTGCTGACCTTTTTCAGGACAAGAGCCCTGCTCATGGACAAAAAGCCGATGAATATCTTCGGTAGAGCTTGAGGTTGTTGAGGGCGTTGAACTGGGAACTTGTAAATCTTCCAGTCCGTACAAAAGTGAACTATTGAAATGATCTGCCAAATTCTCAATTTCCAAAAGTGAGGGTCCCCCCAAGATTATCTGCTGAAGGGCCCCTCCCCCTTCGTCCTCCGTCTGGCTGAATATGGACTCTTCACTCGAGTGGTGATTGTGTATGAATGCAGGGCTGGGCAAAGGGATCGGTATTGGCATCGGCGCCGATGATTTTATTGCTATTGTTTCTTCCCCACAATGAAGACTTACGGCCTGAATGCTCTGCAATAGTTCCTGCTCAATTGAATTCACCCCAAGGGCTGTTGTCGTCGTCGTCGTCGTCGTAGTTTCGTCACTTTCAGGGGTCGTAGTTGTACTAATTGCCAGAAGTGTGCTTAGACTGATTTCCGCAAGAGCCTCCCCCACCCCGTCGATATCTGCCGAACCTGTGGAATGGGTGGATGATGATGACAACTTCTTTTTCCCTTTTGGAGCTCTGTCGTAAGCAGAACGGTTCCATTTTCGCCTTTTCCGTCGACATTGACTGTCTTCTCCCCCTGTGGTATTGGTTTGAAGGGACAAGTCTTCTTGTGAGAGGGAGGAAGAGGACTCGGGATCCTTTAGCAGGGTGAGGGTGAGTTCCTCATGGCCCTCCAAGGGCCCCTCCGCTAGAAAGTATTCTCTAGGCAGACTTGATGATTGTTGGCTGTTGCTCTCTTGAGTTTTTTGTATTTTAGGATTTGGGGAGCCGGGCTCTTCGGCGGACGAGGGCTCGGTCTTCAGTCGAACCTTGCCTCCAGGACTCCCCAACACGTTCGGAATATTGAGGGGGGAATTCTTACGAGGAAATACGGACGGCACGGCATCTGAAACATTAAATTAAACAAACAAATAAAATTGATAACTTTAAATTAAACTGAAAATAATTAATTTTTAAATGTTCATTACTCGAGTTGAGTCGAGCTCTTTTCTTGATGTCGACGGAATAGTCTTTTTTGCGGAAATGTCTTGAGCAGACGCGCGTGTATTTGGGGACCACTTTGAAGCTCTCTGGTTTGTCCAGATGGGGGATTATTGCCTGTATCCACTGCTCCCTCAAGGGCTCCCTGTTGGGGAAGCCGTGGTAGGAGAGACCCTTGGCCTCCGCCACCCGCACGTTCATCCCGCACGAAGAGATGCAGCACCGGTGGACCATCCCTCCCTCCGCTCAACACTATTCCCTTCACTCAGGTAACGCGTGACACATCCCCCCACACCCCCTCCCCATAAAATAACCCCCACTACCCCTCCTAACCCTATGATCTAACAATCTTTTCCCTTGAGCTATTTAGTTAACCAGCGACCACACCCCCAGATTGTCCCCCTTCGCCCTGTAGTGGGTGTGCCTACTATTGATTATCCTTGCGCCTTACGCCACCCTTATTATCAACTCTCTACAATTATTACGTTTCCTGGGACATTAGGCAGCTTGGCTTTCGCGCGGAAGTGGAACGGATGTCCCAAATCGTCACGAGATGGACACCAGTGTCCAACGCTACAAAAACGTTTCATTCATTCACAAGTTGTTGTATACAGCCCGCATGATACAACAATATACACAAACTACACAAAGACTGGGATTTGATTTGGCTTTGGAAACGTCTCTCGTCATTTAATGCTCTTAAATCTTTCTTTCTTGGGAAGTTTAATTTCCAATGGAAATATGGAAAGAGTGTTTAGAGAGCGGTTGAGTAAGGGATGAGACGTGCCACACGTGTCTCATTGAATTATGACATAACTTTTCCTTGAAAGAGATTGAGAGAGATTTGCATTTCCTCGCCAGTTGTTGGATTAGCCGATATTTATAAAAGTGATAAAAGGGAGGAAGTGTGCTAACAAAGGGGGTGTGGTCAATTGTAAACTCTGTCGTCTCAGATTTCTGGACACGTGCGACTTTGGCTTGAGCCCACACAAAAGTTAGAGCGGAAGTCTTTTCTAGGATTCAGCACGTGCATCACACATCTTCTTGGATTGTGACCGTTATTGAATCCAGCTTCGGATGAATATGATGATGATTATTATTATTAGGGGCTATAAATGTTGCAAGCCATTCAACAATTGGAGAGGAGAGCCCTTGAAAGGGATCACAAAAGAATACAAGAGCCATTTTGTGTGAGCCCGTCTCAGTCTGCCTCATGGGCAGATAAGCCCAAGGGGTCCCCAGTTTAGATTGGGCAATAACAAGTGTCCGTTACAAAAGCCGTGGTTTAATGGTCTTTTAGTTTGGGAGGAGTGTCGCAGTGTGGGGCCGTTGGAGGGGGGATGGGGGACGACCAGCTGGGAGCTGAATAAAATTATCCCATTGTTATTGGAATGGAGGACAATGGGTTGGAGAGTGATAATTGCATGGTTGACATCCGAGGGGGGCAACCTCTGCCCAGTCAACTCTAAAACCAAAAATCATGAATGAGGTGAATGATATTATAGACATCTCAATTTGCCTCCAAACTTTCCTCCTGCAGGGATTGATGGGAAGTTGTTGGACAAAAGACTGACACAGTTGTGAAGTGGAAGAGGACTCAATCCAGAGCTTTTCGGTTGAGCAGTTAGTTGAGGTAGTTAAGGACAACTTGTTGTGATCTCCTTGTTTGTCTTCCTCACCTGTCCTTCCGAGTGAGAATCTGCGTGTTTTGATGTTTCATTTAGTTGAGGAGGAGGATAACAGGATTAAGGGATTTCACCAAAGACGCCGAAGTTGGCTATCATTGTCCTCTGTCAATCAGCCTCTCCTTAAGGGACGCCGATCCACATCAACCCCGTCCCCGTCCCCTCCGGCAACAACACAATACAAATACAAATTTAATAGGCTTATTAGCCAGGGATTACCAGATTTACACAAATCCTTTTCCCATTCACTCTCAACCTCTTTTTTATTGCCATTCAGCATCAAGCGTCTCATTTAGCCCGAACCCTGAATACTCAAGATGTTGAACAAGATGCACATCATACATTCATAAGAGAGTGGATAAAAGTGGGATTATTTGGGATCCCTTTTGGATGGATGTTGGATGGATGTAATCTGGTGATAATTGTTTACACATGTTGGTTACAATTTGTTGTATAACTTAATTTCCCTTTCCCTGCCATTGTTGGTAAAAAGGACTGCGGACTATTATGTTTGATGATGGTCAGGAATTTGGACGTTGTTTGATGGGGCTTAAGCTAAAGGGGCTCTTGCTGACAGTCTGACATGATCTCTCCTTTCAACATCCAGTCAGCCAATTCAGCAGAGTGGAAATCCCTTCAATTGGATAATCTCCATCATTCATCCCCACATACTACATAACTAACAATTACAACTACAGCCCTTAAATACTTACGTCTTACTTGCATTCCACAAACTCTACTCCCACACACTACTTATGTATATAATCATAATTGGCCATTAATAATTGATCTCCAATCTCAACTTTTCACTAAATGCTCTCTAAATGCCTTTACATCTCTTAAATTCCCATGACATGCCATTTCCTTTATTTGCAAAGCTGAACTTTGACATCCACTTCTAAGCTTTGAGCTGTTCCTTTGAAGCCTGCTACTTATTTATGTGGAGTTGTGGAGTGGTGTTGGAGGTTGGTGGTGTTGGATTGGTCGTTTGGCTGGGCAAAGCGCTTCTTTGTTTTGGGTTCAGGGAAGTGGCTCTCCTCTGAGAGGTCGGGAGATTGGGGGGCGGGGCCACAGGCTGTGGGCCCTTTCCCCCGACACGCCTCCCAAAAAACCACGACACTGTGACGCTAGCCTCAGTGAAAGGAGGACGTGGATGACGTGAGGTGAGAGCAGTCGAAATGAGATTAATTGCAAAAGCTGAGACAGCAAACAAACAAGTAAAAGTGGAAGAAGGCCCAATTAACTCCAACAATCCAAAGCCAATTCACTTTGTTTGTGAGGAGAAGTAAGTGAGAGTTATTGTTTGTGGTCTCAAGTTGACACGTGAACAAGAGTTGACTTTGTCCCTCTGTCACCGGCTCCTCCAGGTACTTGAACTTGTTAATTAAACTGGCCACGTGGCCACAAATCCCCCCTAAATTAACCCCCCAAGCATATTCCATACGACCTTAGCCCAATTTGCATTCTCCTTTGCATATATGCTGCAGTCGTAAAATAAAATATGATGTCAAACTCAGCAACAAAGTTGGAAAACAATAAAAATTAAATTGCGATGACCTAACTTTAGCTCTTGTTGAATTTGATGCTTTTACGACTTTCCTCCCAACTTTTTATTTCCAATGACCAAGAATTTTTAATAGCTGGTTTAAGTAACAACACTGTTTGCAAAATCAATTAGTTGGCCACTAAAGCTCCGTCCTTAATTAAAAGCCAAATAGAGACATGAAATAAGTAGTCGTTCCTTCCCTTGCCTTGTGTGCTCCAACAAAGTATCTCTCAATAATGTCAAACTCAAGTGGCAGTAAAACAAAGGCAATTAAATCAAGGACTTGGACGTCGGGGATCGAGGAAATCTTGTTAACAATCAGTTAAGTTATGGGCACAGGTGTGAGTGGAAGTAATTAAGAGATCACCCCAGCCAGCCAAAGAGACGTTTCCATGGAAAAGTCTCCAACGCTTGGAAAGAAAGTAGCAAACAAAATTGGGATTTGTGGACAGAGTTGAGAGTCTTGGGAAATGTCATCAAACAGGGGATAAGAGGACTTTGTTGGTTTTTAACAATGTTTGCTTTGGGAAACAAACGGAACATGCAAACCCACCCTTTTTTGCCATCATCCCAAAGTGAAGCCATGAAATTAGACAACGTCTCACAAAACACAAAATGTTTGGGCCTTTAAAATCGAAAACTGTTCAAAAACTAGTAATTTTTAGTTCAATTTCAAGAGAAACAATATTATTATATTTGACATATTTTTTAAGTGGATATTGTGGAGTGACGTAAAGTGCAACAATGTCCCCACATAAAAACAAGACATTAATGTTGTTGTACAGTGCTAATTTAAGCAAGTAGAGATCAGTTTACAAGGTGCAAATGTTTTATTGTCGTTTCTCAGCCTGCAGTGCAATAAGTTGAGCTCTATCTACTTTTTTATGGACTTTGTGAGATTTTAGAAGGGTCGTAAAAGCCGTGGTCATTTCATCTCGTGTCTCATTTGTTAGCTCCTTTGGTTTAATTCGTATATTAAGTATAAAGTGGATGCTGGTGGTGAAAAATTTGGATTGATCCTTGGCTCAGCTGCGGTCAGATTTCACTTGACGGAGCTCGGGAGGGGGCAAATTTAGGAGTTTGTTTGAGGCAAGTCGAGTCCTGTTCTATCCTCCCGATCTGGGAAGAACAAAAGATGATGAGTTGATGTCCCACTTGACGAGTTACCTCTTGAGTTAACTCCCGGGGGCATCCCATAAAAGCCAAACAAACGGGGAGGAAATTTCAGGAGGGAATTCACATTTTTTAGTAGAACAATGGAAATGATCTGAAGATCATGTCAACGGCCCATCTCCACTCCCCTCAATAATTTGTGTAAATTAAGCGCTCATTCATAACTTTAATTGGCCGTGTCCCTTGGCGACTTAGTCACTGGGCAAACAGCAATATAAACTATATTAGACAAGTAGACCAACATCCAATTATCCCATTCCGGAAATGACACTCGCAAACAAACCCTAAAAAATAATTGTTATCGCCTCCCATCATGCAAATACTCACTTTCACCTTTCTTTCTTTCAGCCCTCAGAGAGTACGATGATGGAGGAGGTCAAAATGGAGCACTCCCACCCCCACTCCTC
>JAQIXN010001981.1:0-14115 GCA_034698145.1 Proisotoma minuta
AAGTTTTATCCCTAAATATTCAATCTTAAAAACCTAGGATAAAACTTGAGCTCAGGTTTTTAAGTTTTATCCCTAAACATTCAATCTTAAAAACCTAGAATCAAACTTGAGCTCAGGTTTTTAAGTTTTATCCCTAAATATTCAATCTTAAAAACCTAGAATCAAACTTGAGCTCAGGTTTTTAAGTTAAGCTTAAAAACCTAGGATAAAACTTGAGCTCAGGTTTTTAAGTTAAGCTTAAAAACCTAGGATAAAACTTGAGCTCAGGTTTTTAAGTTTTGTCCCTAAATATTCAATCTCCATCTTCAAACCTAACCTAAAGATTTACCTTTTCTGTCCCTAAAAATTTTATCCTCAAAGTCAAATCTCAAATTTCAAACCTGAGATGAATCTTGATCTCAGGATTGAGCTTCATACTCCTAAAGTTTTTAAGGATCCTGTGTTAAGGATCAGCCTTCAACACTTTTAAGTTCGCGCATGCGCAGAAGAGCGTAACGGACAAAAAATATGTCAGACAGACGGGGCATTTTATAATGGAGATTATATTCCAATGGCTTGCAATAAAGGGCTTAAAATTTAGTGTTTTACAAAAAGCGGCTTAATGAATTTTTGAATTTGGAAATAACTTACAAACACTGGCAATGAATGCTAGAATAATTCCAGCCCACGATTCCAAAGTAAAAGGTTTGCTGTAGGCATTGAAGTACAAACTTGCCGCATCCAATTTTGATGAACATGTGAGGAAACGCCAGCTATTTTCTCCTGTAACTACATAAGTTGGTAAAATACCAACCAATTTTAACTGCTCGAAAGTTTGTTCCTGCCATTTCGTTGAAGGGCAAAAGATTATGTCAGTTCCCGTTACATTTTCAAAGTTCGGTGTGAGAGTTGATATGGCAAATGCAAAACCATGGTCATCAGATTTGCTGTTTGATATTAAATGCATCAGTTCTGAGGGCGCTTGCACCACTGCTTCAAAATTGTCGTGTAGAACAACTGTATGCCAAATCCGATAATATTTGCAGTAATATATTTCAGTTTTGATTGAATCTGTGATTTTTTCAATTTCTTCCAATTGGTCATTGATTAAAATTCTTTCTCGCCCGCAGAAAATTGCGAGGTTAGTTACCATTGTTTGCTAGAAATTTAATAAGATTTACAAATTTTAGTTTAGATTTATATCCTTAGCAGTAGTCGGTAAAAAAAGGAAAAAGCATTCCCCTTTGGGTGATTTTTTTGGCTTTTTATGCTATTCTTGCTATTTTTTGCTGATTTTGCCCTTAAGAGGAGACATCCCTAGGTGAGATTGTCGTAGAGCTCCCAAACTTCGCCAGCAAAGAAGGCAAGTCATTAAGTCACCATATTGGCAAGTCATTAGTGTCCATTGGCTCCACTACTTTAGTGCGACAGGGGGTGACACTATGGGTAGTATAAATATAGAAGGTCAAAGGTTGTTTAAAAAATACTTTTCGGGTTTTCGGGGTCTGACCTTTCAAACCTCAAAACTAATTCAAGACGGTCGAATATCAATTATTATCAATTATATCAATTGAAAGCAATTAAAAAGTTGTTCAGAATCAAAAGTTTTATAAGATACCAAAAAATAGCCAAATTAATAAAATTCTCAACTGCCCATATATTCTGCATGCTTAAAATGGCAATGTTACACCCCTTGTAACTCAGAGGGTAGGGCCCATGGGGGCTAATAAAGAACCATTCTGGGGGCCACTTGAGAGGCTCTTTAAAAAAATTCTAAAAATCTGCCAACTTTCATCCCGATCGGACAATCTCACGTAGGGACCTGTCCTCGTAAGTATACTGACAAAGAAATAGACAGAATGACATACATTGATGATTCTAAAAGGCATTTTCATGGGGCTCAAAAGGTTTGAAATCGGTAAAACATTTGGGTATGCATGTAAATCATCGTTTACTGAAATTCATTTTTCATATCTAAAATTTTTAATTACTCTTTGTATTGTACCTTTCCCAATTCTTCATCAATAGTAGTTTGATGGGCGATTATATAAAGTGGCTCCGGAAACAAAGATAACATGTCCGGGTAAAATGCATCGTAATCGGGTTCGGTTTCAGATTCCATTATCAGCAAAATGTAACTTTGGGGAAATATGACCCTGATATGTCCTGAAAAGATAATGGTACTTAAGATTTGCTTAAAATATATTTTATTTTTTCTTTATAAATATTTCGTTGCAACTAAAAAAGGTGTAGCAATAATCTACTTTGTAAAATGCCACGTTTGCATGGCAAAATTTTTATCCATAACTTAAGTTACGATGTAAGTAAGTAAGTAGGTATGGGTATATTTCACTCGATTGATGTAGCATTAGCTTTTACAATCATCAAAAATATTTAAATATAAGATAAGATTTAAATTAGATTTGTACCCAAGGCAGGAAATGCTTGGCAGAGGTTATAGACATTTGCATATCGGGGAATTCAGCCTCCATACAAAGTTTGGTGCCATGCCAGCGGCTGGCAAGTGAATCAAGGTCATCATAGTTGGGTGTGGTTACACGACCATGCCACTATGGGCACTCGTCCTTGCCCGCGCCCGAGAGCGCGGACGCCGGAGAGGCTTTCGCCATACCCACCCACTCCACTCCAACCCCAAAACTCCCACAAAACAGCGATGGATGAGCCATGGGCCCCCCGTAGACCCAACCAAACACTGCCGCCGCCGCGCATGCCACACCCCCATGAACTTTGGCTGAACCCCCTAAACGCGCACGCCCCAACATACCAAAAGCATTCCATACCTGGGGGAGCCTGCTGGGCCTCGTGTGGGAATAGTCCCACGATGCATCCCTGACGGCAGCTTGTCGTTGCTGGGTGGGGTGGTGTTTGCAGGTCAGGGGGGCCAGGGAATAAAAGGTGGTGGGGCAAGTGAGTGGACCAAGTTCACTGCTTTCCCTTAATGGGATCCCCCTGAACACCACACCCATTACCAGTGCTCCTGGATCAGAGCGAGAGAGAGAACACGTCCATCACCATACGAGGTTACCAGCAGACTATATTTCAATTTAAATGCTTGTCAATTGCTAAACTTTAGCCCCATTAGGAACTATTTGAGTTTTAAAATGCTGTTCTGCAGTTTAGATTATTAGATAATTTTTCTCAAGTGTTCCTAATGCATTAAAATTTAAATTAATGGGGATAAAATATCGGATTATTTCTACTCATTCAATTTCAGTATCGTTTAATGTTAAACTTGAGCACCGCTAAATTATCTTGTAAATTTTAGATACGGAAAAAACTAGAAGGTCCGAAAGATTTTAGCTCGTTTCTTATTTTCACTTCAGAATTTATTTGTTACTTTAAAAAATTTGGGAAAATTATTGGAGATTTAAAGGGAAATTATGCAGTTATGCTTTCAAATTGCCAAAATTTAATGCCGTAAAATATTTATAGAATTATAAATTATAAACTTGTGTAAAATATGCCCGGTTTTTTTCTTTTTCTTGCCCTTTTTAAATTTAATTGGTTCAAAAAGTTGCAGTTGTTTGATTAATAAAATTAATTTGAAATTTGAAATTATAATCTTTTTAGACCAAAATAAAAATCTCAAGTGACCCGTATCTTTTAATTAGATTTTATAAAGTAATTTTCACACTTTGAATTTTGGGGTAAAAGTACCATGTAATTTAATTTTTATATGGCCCTAATGCCTTAAAATAAAATTGCCAACATAATTGAATATTTAATACTTTAAAAACAATTGCAACATTTAAGTTCTCTCCAATCAATTTTCCTGTTAATTTATTTAATGAAAACATAATTTAACAAATTTTGAAATATTTGTTTTCAAAATAAACTTTTGAGTTTCAGGCTTTAACACAGGTAAATTGTTTTTGTAAATTGTTTTTTGTGTAAATTTAGGTAATTCAAATAATTCTCAAATGCATGTCAAATTTTGAGTTTTCCCAGAAAATTTGTTCCTTTAGGTTGCGATAATAAGCTAATTTTATAACTAATTTAAGAGTTTAAAAGAAAGACCTTAAAACATTAATCTCAACCTGATTAATTATTAGATTAAATTGGAACAAAATGAAACAACTTTTTCCATACCATTGCAAAATAAAGTTTTAAATTCCTTAATGAATTAATTGCAAATTTATTTCTGTGGCAATTTTTTCGTGAAAGGCATTAAACTGAAATATTTAGACTTCCTCATTCAAAATTTGATATTTTGCGCAATGGCAAATATTAATGATAGATTTGTATTTTAGATCTTCACCAAAATTAACACTTTGGGTTTTCTGCCACCAGCAATTAAATAGTGGAAGCTGAAAAATATTCAATCCCGGCATTTTAAAATAATTAATGTGAATTTATTACAACATTCAAATTCTCTATAATCTATTTTCCTTTTACAGTTTTTTAATGCCTATTTAATTTAACAAGTTTTAAATCCAAAGTGTGCCGCCAAAAAAATTGTTATAGTCATACTTAAGCTCCATTAAAGTTTTTTATAATTTTAAAATACCGTTTTGGCATTATATTTTTTAATAATCACAAAAACTAGTAAACATTTTTGATTTCTCTTAAAAAATTGTTAAAATAAACTTATTAAAAAAAATTTAATCTATTCCACTTTTTTCAAGAAAGTCCTCTTTCGATAAATAGCTACATAGCTAAATTAACAAATTTGTATGAGGTTAATAATTGGCATTGAAATCTGTTAATAAATCCAGATAAATAACGGAAATTAATTAAATTCCTGCTTACTAAAGCATTTATTGGCATTTTACCTCGAGTTATTTATTGCCCATTCAATTTAAGTATTAATTGATTAAGTATTAATAGGCCTTTGAACTGCAAAACCCCAATTATTTTTTGTTCTTTTTTCAGCAATAATTAATGTCAAACTGCAACATTGTTAAAGTATTTTGTAATTTTAAGCTACCTATTAAAATAAAAGATATTTTAATTACAATTTTTCTATCAAAACTTTACTTTTTTCCTTTCCCTGACGAATTTATTACTGCGTTGCAAAAATAAACATTCACAATTTTTAAATCAACTAAAAAAATGTAAAAATCAACTTTAAGTGTTTGACAATTGTCGAACATTAAGGCCGCAAAGGTTTTCTTAAATTTTAAACTACCAATACTATTAATAGATGTCTATCCATTTTATTATTATTTTAATCTTGAACAAATTTTAACGTTATAACCCAGGAAACACGGGCCCTCGCGAATACAGCGTGGGGATTTGAAAATTCAAATTACACGTTTCCCACGTGGGAAATGCGTGGTCCCACGCATAAAACGCATGGGATTCCTAGCGCGTTTTGTGCACGGGGAGAACTGTAAATCTTAATCGTGGGTATCCACATATAGAGGGGTTACCCACGAATAAAACTCGGCTTATTAGCTCGCCATACCTGGAGAGCTATTGCTCTGGTCATGTCTGTCAGTCTGTCTGTCACGGACCATTTTGCCCCATATAGGATTAAAGCGGGGCAAAATGGTCTGGGGCAAACTGGTCCGGGGCAAAATGGTCCGGGGCAAGGTGGTCCGGGGCAAAGTGGTCCGGGGCAAAATGGTCCGGGGCAAAGTGGTCCGAGGCAAAATGGTCCGGGGCAAAATAGTCCGGGGCAAAATGGTCCGGGGCAAAGTGGTCCGGGGCAAAATATTCCGGGCAAAGTGTTCCGGAGCAAAATGTCCCAGACATACGGTTATGTTTTATCTATAGACACTTATATTCAAATGGCGAGCTAGTCCCAACGTTAACAACGTCTTATTACCCTTACACGTAAGGCGAGGGGTACCCCACGCATTAAAACTGTGTATTAAACGTAGTACAACGCATTTCCCACGTGGGAAACGTGTAATTTGAATTTTCAAATATCCACGCATTATCCAGGCCGGTGTTTCATGGGATTTGACTGTAAAACGATTAAACTACCTCAAAATCGGAAGTGCCAATGCTTTGAAGCGATAAAAAGCAAATCAATCCAAAATCGGATTCAATTGCTTTCAAATTACTTTGTCAAAGAAAACAAATAAATATCAAATTTAATAATTGTTTTTTAATAGGTAGTTTTAGTTTAAAAACCCCAATTTGTAATCTCTATATTGTTTATTAAAATTTTTAATATTTTTTTCTTTTTTCCAATCTTATTACTTTCTTAAAACAACAAATTGGTAAACTCTTCTTGTTTTTATATTGTACTTCGTCTAAAAATTAATTAATTTCTAGACCTTTCAAAACAAAATTCTAGACAGAATTCATTTTTATTTCACTCTTTACTTTAAGCCGACTGTCAGACAATGGACGATTTAATTTGGTCTTTAGTTAGCTTGATTGGAAAATACAACAAATTGTATTCCATCCCTGATATTTTTGGAAGGAATTGTTCCAATTATAAAGCCAGCAAGCCAAAGAAATATGTTGGATTTTGGGTCATGAGTTTGATATGTGTGGCTTACCAATTCTACCTCATCTTTCTATTTTACTACATGGTTTTGTCAAAACATAGAGATCCAGAATTTGGTGTTGTCCCCATAATTTTGTCCATCATAACCTTCACCACGGCGGCTTATGACAGCTTCTACAATTTTGCTCTGCTGCTGAGAAATAGAGAGTTGGGATATTTCATGCCGGGATTTTGTAAGCTCAATCATATTTGTCGAGGTAAAAATAAAAAAAAATGAATACCATTGCATACAGATTTACAAATGGGCGAAGATAATACTTTAATTTTAATAAAACTTTTAAATGAAAAAAATTCACATTGTTTAAATGTCCAAAAGGAAAGTATAATATTAAATAATTTTCTCAAATCAATATCTTTAATATCTCTAATACCCATCATATAAAAAAAGGACAAAATTAAATGTTTTTTGGAATCTTTATGCTTTTTTTTACTGAAAATAGAACGATATCAAGTTCTACACTTCTTTTTATTAACGAAAAAGAATCTCATTTCAAATTTTCATTTGGACACAAAATTCAAATAACTGGGATAAATATTTAAATAATTAAATTCAAAAAAATATTTAGGCTTCTCAAACTCCGCGGGGAACCCGTCATCTTTCAAATTATTGGTGGGAGGCTCACACTGTGCATTTTACGCCGCCAATTTCAACATCCTCTGTTTTTTACTCATCCCCTTCGTCGCCAATGTGGATCCTCCATATTTCTTGCTCAAATACCTCTACACCTCAGGAGGAATCAAAGATTTCACATTTTGGCTTGTCACCTGTTCCAGATCCGCAATCTTTACGTGTTTCTCCCTCCACCTGATTGTTGGTGGTTCCCACATCATGCTCTACTATTGCTGCATAGCATATTTTGTGGTTGCCACTCTCAACTCTTTGTTGTCGACAAAGCGTCGGAACGATTACATCGACTACAGAATTTCCCTTTATAAACAACTGGACCTTCTCATGAGCGGGGTTAACTTCACAATGGGCTGGGGTCCAGTTTTAGTCGTGGGGGCGGGAACTTTAAATTTCATTCTTGGGCTTACCTGCACAATCCGATATCACAACCTGCTGCCAATATCCACCTTATTCAGTTTTGTGATTCTGGTCATAATAATGCTTTGTGCTTGTGCGGGCCTGGGACCCTGGTTAATAAAAATGAGGGAGGGGTCCCACGATTTTATTCAGAAGATAAGAAGAGATGCTTTGGGGAAGGTGTCTAGAAGGAGGTTGAAAAGTTTAAGGGCTGTTGGCTTGAAATTGGGTGACTTTGGGTAGAGCAGCCAATTAATTTGCTGATTTCCCTTAAAAGTTTAAAATAGCTTTTGGTTAATTATTTGTGTTTGATTAATTAACACACAACCTCTTTTTCAATCTGTACTCGATTAATTTAACATTTCACTTTAGTTTTAATAAATTAAACAATATTTCGATATTTTTGATTTGAAAACGTTTGATACTAATTAATTTTTATCCGCATCAAACTCTTAATTGTAAATTTTCATTTAATTTCCAAATATTAAAGAACAAATTTATTTCCATATATTGCAATAAAACTTGAGTATTTTAGGTTTTAATATTATTTTTAACCTATTAATTACAAAATTTTCCTTGATTAAAAACTGATAAGTATCTTGACCTTATTAAGAAAGTAATGCAAATTTTAGTTGTTTACTGACTTCTCAAAGTCCACAGTTATTAAAGTTGTTTTTCATATAAATATTTTTTTTTAAATATGAAAATAGTCGAAAGCTATTTATCCCAAAGTTTAAATTATTTGGAATGACGATAACACTGTTAAAATGCTTAATGTTTGCTTTGAAGGTCAAACAAGTATTAACGATTTTTTTCGCTTAAATTTTTAATTTGTATACCAAAGTAGTCTGGGGATACATAACTTATTTAGAGCTAATAAATAGTTTTAGATTAATTACGTGATAAATGTCAATATTAATTAAATAAGTGGCCAAAGTAAATATTTATCTCAATCAGTTTTATAACAAGAATCAAGCTAATAATAAATAAATCAACTACATTATAACTTTTATCTTAACCGAAAATGTACATCACGACTTTTGCTCCGTCCATGAAACTTTTGATAAAATTCTCCAACATTTTCCACTTCAGCCAATTCTTTCACGATGAGGAAGGGAAGCTTCAAATATCATCTCAAAATACATACCCAGTAAAATCGATGGTTGCATTCGGCATCTTTCATCTCTTTGCTCAAATTTGTGTCGTAATCTGGGGGGAATATGAAGCGAAGGAAATGCTGGCCCCACTTCTCTTCAGCGCCGTGCTCATTGCAAGTATTTACTACAGAACGGATCCCAATTTTCCACAATTACCAGCAATATTGGTCAACTCAATTTGCGCGTATGAGGAAAATCATCCGGAAATAATTGGTATTTATATAAAAAAATATATTATTATATAACAATATGCTTTCGTAAGCGCGAATTTTTAAGAAGACAAAACGCTGAAATCTTACTTTTAGTTAAAAAATCAATTTAGAGAATATTCTTTTGACTTTACAAAATTTTATTGGGAGTAGGTGACATAAGGGGTCTTTTTTATATTTTCTTGGAAACCTATTTTAACGTATATGGCCCAATCTATTCTTAAGTAAAGATCAATATTGCAACTATCCAAAAGATTTTATTTTTAAGATGATGGTCTGTAATTATTAGAATGAAAAGTCTCAGATCATCCAGATTTTTTGTCGTTTCCTAAAAACCGCATAATTTTTTGGTAGTGCACATGAACATTACCTTAAAAATAGGTTATCCGTGCTCAAAAATACACTTGGGGATTGACTGTGTAATTTATTTTTCCGCTGTTTGTTTTAGAAAAGGAATCACTCTTGGAGGAACTCCTTCAAATGCTCTGCTATATCGGGATATGGAGCTGTGCATTGTTTGTCCCATTGTTGGCTGTCCTATTGTTCTACTTCGTCCCCTGCTTGCCTCCATATTTGGCGTCTTGGATCCTCCCCCTACTTTTTGGAAAGGAGTCCTGTAGCCATGGAAACAATAACGACACGAAAATTTGGCTTGTCAAAATAATTGTGCTAGGGCTGGAATATGTCAACTTTTTCAGCATGCTAACGGGAGGGGTCATGTACCTTCTTTATTTCTTCATCAGCCCCACCTTCTGTTTGTGGAGATATATCAAAGGTAGTCCGAATATCAATTTCTTGTTTAACAGTAAATTTTGTTAGTAACAGTAAATTGCCAATATTTGTAACATTTATTTTGGCATATTAGGAACGGTTTTAGTGACTAATATGACATTTTTATACCAAATTCGGATATATTTTCTGTACAAATTAATCTGTTTTACCTTTAGAATGTTATTCATACACGAAATTATTAAACAGAGTCGCACACCAAAAAATCTGGTCCTATATAGCATTCCATTTTTTTCAAAATCTAAAAGTTTAGGATGTAAAAATTTGCCCACTCTAACTAAAAGTCATGATATTTTTTTCAGTGCGATAAAAAAATATTTTGAAACAATTTTGTCCATATCCTTGAATAAATTATAGGTATTCAAGAACGAGCATTCCACAGATTCCAAGAAAATCTTTTCCAAGAATATCGAAGCCTTCAGGTAATGGAACGTCTTTTAAATGACGTCGTGCGACCGCGACTTGCTCCAACTTTTTTCTGGTTCGTGGCCGCATTTGTGGAAACTTACAGCGCCTTCATCACAATTTCTTTATGGGATCAATTTCCATGGCCAGATTTTGCTGTTTTTCCTCTCTGCTTCATAAATGGATTTTATGCCGTGTTGGCCCCATCAACTGCTGCATCTTTTGTATTCACGGCGTCAAAATCCCTGATTTCTGATTTCAAGAAAAATGCCTCAGTTGGGAACCGCGCCAAAATTAGATTGAAACGGAGGCAGCTGAAATCCACTCGATGTTTGAGAATTGAGTTTGGGGCAAATTATGTGGATGCAACCACGCCGCTCGTTATCCAGGATTGTTGTTTGTCGACTTGCGCATCTTGGGTCATGTTGAGCAACGGGTCAGATAAATGCTTTTAGACAGATGACGTGTTGTATCTAAATCTAAACAATGTGTAATTCTAGTTAATATAGATATAGCCGATTGAGTAAATTGGAAAGTATAATTAAAGCAGAAATAGAAGTACAGAGTTAATTATTCGACTTGATTAGATAGCAAATTTATAAGTAGATATTTGTGGATATATTTAACTTTATCAAACTATTTAATAAAGTTATAAGATATAATAAACATCGTTTCGTTAAATTATGCTTTCTAATTTATGCTACTTTTCCCCTTTACTTTGACTTGCGAGGCACTTTGAAAAATTTTTAATTTGACTAAAACATGGTTTGTTTTTCATTAGTTTAAAGTCGCTTAAATAAACATGCGATGTTGACACCTTTTGCTAAACTTCCTTGTAAGGCTAACTTATATAAGACTAAATTATTCAGACAAAAGTCAACTCTACAAGCCCCGTAAAATCCTTTTATATAATAATATAAACTTAATTCAACAAACAAATTCAACTTAAACCATGTTGTCCCCGCTTTCTAAACTTTTGTTAATTTTTCCTATATTTCTATTAAAAACGAATGGCTATTCAATCCAAAACTTATTTATGTTTATTGATAACTTCTCAGCCAACTGTCATTTTGGGCTAGCTTTTTTTGGGAAACTTGAGCTCACTCCTAAAGATATTAAACTTGCTTCGAACGTTTCTAATAAATTTGCAATTCAACATCAAAAGTTTGATTACGGAGATAATTTTGAGGTAAATACATCAAGGATTTTATTCCCATATACGAAGCCTGTTCCACGAAAACCAGGAAGTGCCAATCCCTGTGCGTGCTACGTGATTATAGTTCCATCAGAGTTTAAACAGCATTTTAAAATCATCATGGAGGAAAACCGAAAGCAACTTTACGATATCAACTATCCTACAAATGGCAGAAAACAACAATTTTTGAAAGCTTATGCTCAAAGTTTTGTCCTAACATTTATTGGCGGGGATTGGAAAAATGGGATGGAGGCTGTAAACGACTACCGTAAGGAAATTCGATTATTTTCTCCAACACCAATTTGGCTTGCTATCCAATTCAAGGAAAAGCATGTAAGCAATTTATCATATCTTAACTCCTTATTAAAAATAAACTAAAACGTTGTTTTTCAGTTTAAATCAAGAATGATTCCTGATTTAAAAAATCTCATACTCTTTTGCGATGAAAGATTCAATCAAAGAGACATCCGATTTTTCATAATTAGAGTTGCTGATCACACAAAAGACCTAAACTACGACAATGTTGGAAATGCAACCGCAGCCGCAGTTTCATTCTGTGTCAAAGAACGTGTTTGGGAAGTTCAGTTAAGCTCTAACTTTGATTTCCAGGATTATCCTGAAATCCTCAGCCCATATGGAGGGGGTGTCAAAGATGTGGCGGTTTTACGGCCGCTATCAAATACAAAATTGAGGAAAATTATTAAAATCTTCCCGGCTCATGATGCTTTCCAACTCGTGATAGCAAACTTATCCCCAAAACCAAGTAATGTTTCTGTTGAAGAAACTCTTCCACGTTTCACATGGACGCCGGCAGACAAAAATTTTTTATATATAAAACACGAAGGGTTGCTGGATTTGCTAGAAATGCAAAGCAATCAGATCGTCATACCAACTGGAGAAAATAGTTGGCATTTTGTATCCTGTGTTTCGGCCAAAAATATGAGACAAATGTTGGATTTTACAGCATACAGTACACCAATGGAGCCGATGGTGTGGATTTTTGCTTTGCTTTCCGTAATATTGCTTTCGGGTAAACAAATTTAGATTTTTATGTACATTGCACAAAATTGCAAAATTTTAAAGAATAATATTTTTAGGAATATCTCTTGTACAGTTCTCCAAATCGGAAGGAAAATTAAAATTCGATTTAAGCTCAATCTGGTTTCGATTATTCAACATGCTTTATAAAATGCTGGAAGTTTACATGGATGAGCCACAAAGAAACATGAATTCTTCGGAAACTAACCTAGCTCTAATTTTGTTGATCTGGAGTTTGGTTTCCCTTGTACTGGCAAATGGATACAGGTGGGATAATATTTTTTTCACAGATTCAATCAATCTAACTTAAAATTAGTATATCTTTAGCATTTTACTCGTCGATAGTCAAATTTGAATAATTTTCTACTAATTTTAGCCAATTTGAGATATAAGTTTGGCCGATAAATTGTGTGCTACTTTGTGTAACTTTAGAGAATGCAACCCATCAAACTTACCTTTAGTCAAATTGGCTGATCATGAGTAAAATGTAACTAAAAATCTGCAAGATTTGGTCTAATATTTTAACTATCCATTAATTCCGTCCCATCTCATTTAAAACAGATCAATTGTGACGACTGGCGTTTTAATGCCATTGTTACAAGACCCTCCAAGGACAATCGATGGCTTAGCGGCTTCAGAATACACTCTATATTATTTGGCAAAACCTCTCCAATCAAGATGGATAGGAAAACAACATCTCATTCCAAAAACGTTGTTTGAGTATAGGATTCAAGGCATTAGTCCATTTGAAGAGCAAATTATAGCTCTGTACAATATTTGGTATCTTGACCAATTTGAGAAATTTCGCAAACAAGGCAAATACACTCTACTACTCGATATTGAGGATCATTACAAGTGTAAAAATCTTAAACAAGGAATTATTGGAGTTTGGAAGCATTATTCAAATGATATTCATCCTCCCTTTTTTGAAAATCCGAGCTGGTATAATTGTTTGGACGAACCTCCAAACAATTTAAAAGAAATAGAAACCGAATCTGAAAAATTACAAAAGAGCCTGACAGCTACAGAATTTGGGAAACTGCTCAAAGTCAGCGAAAGTCTAATCAATTTGGAAGAAGTTCGGAGCAAAGTTGGAGATTGTTTGAAGAGTGCTTTCCTTGTATCCGAGGATGTCTTCAGATCGGACGAGTTGTATATCGAGCGAACATTTGGTGGAAACACTTTACACGAAAAGTATTTCAGGAGTAATAGTACAATTTTCCCGACGAGCCTTCGAGCTTTTGCAGGGGCTACAATATATCCATTAAATGCCATATTTTTTAGATTCGTTCAGAGCCTGATGCAATCGGGGATTTATCATTATTGGCAACGAACTGTGACTTATCAAGAAGTTTTAAATAGTTATAATAGAAGTAGTTTAGGGGAAAGTGGGATGGGGTTTGACCCCCAGGAATTAGGGACAAATATTGTCACCGTGTTTATTTTGTATTGTTGTTGTATTGGTATCTGCATTATCTCGTTTTTTAGGGAAGTTGTTGTAATAGAGCATTTAAAGATTGTAGTTCGAGCATTTGGGAAATTTCCTGGAAACTTGTTTAACTTTCTGAAATTTTGTTTTATGAGGGCAAAGTTTTTGATGAGACAAAAATAATAAACACAAATATTTGCATTACTCTAATACCTATTTAAGTGAAAAATGTTTTGAGTTGCTCTGCCGTGCACTTTGGTCGGAAACGCACTTTTACTGTGGCACAGCACTCTCATAAGGGGGACTATTTGAGTCCGGATCACAGTCGTGACCCTTGGGTCGGAATTTTTTGACCCCATTGACATATGTCATAAGACCCTTCATTGATAAGCCAAAAAATAAGTTT
>JAQIXN010001982.1:0-14113 GCA_034698145.1 Proisotoma minuta
GCCTAGATTGCGAAAATTTTCGGAACTCTTTAGCAAGACATCCAGACTGTTTTGACAGATTGGGAGCAATGCATATAATGAGCATCAAGTTGAACTTTACGATTCTAAATGAGGGAGGAAATGAAAATCATGTGGATGTTTTTGATGGAAATTTTCAAGGAATGCCTGAATATTCACCGCTAATTTGGAAAGTTTTTGTGGAAGGGAATTTGACGTGTTTTTGGTTTACTGTTAAAAGACACCCACAATTCTAGCCCTAAAGATCACTCAATTGTTCACCGTGATGAATTTTTATGTTTGGTCTGCTTTTGTCATCACATCAATTGTTTTAGGGCGAGTTGGTCTTGCGGGATATTTTGACCTCAGTTTAGCTGCTATTAAACAAGCTGCTTTTTCGTAAGTTCTGTTTGCTTAAAGCTTTAATTTATCCTGGCTTTAATTAAACTTCTTTGATTCTCAGAGATAAAAAATTGACAGCAGCTGGAATAGTTGGTATTTTCATGATCACAATTCTTAGTGCATATTACGAGGCTGACATTACAACTGAAATCACCACACCCATGGAACCTTACAGATTTCAAAAGTTAACAGAGTTGTTCCATGAATACCATTTTAAATTCAGACCATCTGTTGACAATTTAACTGGAAAGCCTTTAGAAGCGGAACATTTCCGATTGTCTGCAAAAAAGTTGAATGGGACGCAGTTTGTGAGCACCAAAGGTATATATCAATATTTTTATGGTATTTTTTTAAAAAGTGGGTAATTTAGAAATACCATCCGATCACATGGCACTACCCGATCTTGTGGGGGCTGCATTGTACGCCGATGAGTTGGCGTTTAACGCTCATTCAAAGGATGTGATCTTGGTTTTGGGTCGATTGAAAGCTCAACACAAATCCGTCATTTGCAACACAGTTAAAGAAGCGCTGAGGAAAGAAATTATGATTTGGTCAGTTAAATCTTTTTCTTCAAATGGAATTCTCAGCTTTTTGGATCAATTGAGAACGCATGGGATCTTTTCATGTTTTCACGGTTTATCCGATTTCTTGAATCGACAGCAGCTTAAAAATATTCAAGATGACGATATTGATGAAAATACTGGAAAAATCGAATATTTTGTTGTTGCCTTTCAATTGTATTTTATTTGCTTACTTATTGATGTTTTATTTATATGCGGGGAAAATATTTTTACAAGAAGGCTGCTTATAAAACATAACCTCATGCAAAGTGTCACAAAGTTTCTTTTTTCAATTCGTACAATTGCAAAAAAGTTTTTAAAGTGGGATTAAAATCAATAAATATTCAAATGCAAATTTGAAATTAAAATTGAACCAATTTATGCAACCAATTACAAGGGAATTAAAATAAAATGAAATTTTAGAAAATGCATAAATCAACTCTGTTAATTCCTTGACAACTGAATTCGATAAATATCACCCAAAAGTTTTTGGTCTACCATTTATGAAGGGGTAAAATTATGTGTATAGATATTAAGTTCACTCCAATAAATTTATGTTGAAGAAAGTTTACGGGTTGCTTGTAATCTGACTAAATTGGCACTAATTTAAAAAATATACAATTGGCAATTTATGTATATTATCGGCAACAAAATTTATTTCCGAACACGCCCGTTAGTGAACAATAGAAGGTAACAAAGGGTTCAAAGTTTTCCTTTTGACAATGTAAACATTTATATAAATAAAATGAAATTATCCCAATTTTGCAAAAATTGCATTTGAATCGCAACTCGAAAATTCCAGTATTGCATATTGCTAAACATGCTGCCAACTCTAACAATTTTATACTTTCACGTCCTGTTTTCTACATCTCAAATCCCTCCAAACGCTTTGTCCATTTTTTCATCAAGTACATTGCAATTCATAACTGATTTCTCCCAAATACAAATATCACAATCTCACGAGTCCCAATTATTTCATTCTGTTGTCTCAAAAAGTCCATTGATATTGGACAATGTTCCCTTTTGGGACTTGAGACAAAGTCGTTATTACAAATTACTTGCAAACACTTCGTCCAAAATATTTTCCACATTTTCCTCATTGGCTCGAAGAAGTGGTCCCGTGCTAACAATTGTTTAAATTTTCCCTCAAGATAGCCAAACACCGGCGGCTGCTGCACTGTCCAGAAATCTTTGGAACACTTTGACACTTCTCCCGCTATCAAATGAAGATCCGAGTTATATTTTTATCCAGTTGAATCACAAATATTGGGGTTCCATCCTACCCACATTTCCAACCGAATTAGGACTCACTTCTAAAATATTCGTTTTTAGCGAGTTACGTTTTAGTTTGAAAGCCCTGGTTGTGATTTGTGTACCGTGTGATGCAAAGTTTAAATTCTATCGACAGTTGTCTGGCGTCGTTCCCAAAGATTTAAGAGATTTAGATGTGGCTTGGGAAAGAGGAAACGAAGACCTTCAAGGAAAATTGTGCCAGGGTGAACATTTAAACTATTTAAAATTTGCATTTCCAGTAGGAGCCTACGAATGCAGTGCAAACGGACGACGTCTTGGCCAAACACAATTGAGATGCGTTTATGAAGTTGTTGCAACTAAACACAATTTCTCTTATTATTTAAGCCATGAAAACAAACTTTCTTATAATGATATTTTGACTATCAATTTGCCTTTAAACAATTTTATGTTAACTAAATATTTTGTTGAATCCAGAATTTTTAAACGGAGTACGGAACGCGAGTCCATTTTAACGCCGGGCTTCAAATTCTTTCCCTTTGTGTTTATAGTTATTGTAAAAAGAATTTTTGCCTCATCAAGTTTTGCAACGTTATTGATGCCTTTTGACTTGTGGATGTGGTCGTTTACGCTCGCTTCAACTGGGTTGGTCATGCTAACATCAACTGCATTGACCTTTAACCTCAATAAATTTCAAGGTATAATATTGTGGACTCTTTCGGCACTCGTGGATCAAAGTGATGAAAGTTTTACAATTACTGCCTTTGGAAAGAAGCCAAATTTAAAATTTGCGGCTTGGATAACATTATGGTACTTTGGTTCTTTCATTCTTGGAAACGTTTACAAAGGCTCACTGTTTTCGCATATGACATCGTCATTAGTTCCAGTTGCACCTGAAAATATGAATGACGCGTTGGCTGAAAGAGTTCCATTCATCACGACGACTCTTTCAGATTCCAAGAGCAGAGGAAAAGTTTCTCTACTAAAAGACGCCTTGATTCCAGATTTACTTTCAAATTTGGAGCGCAACGAATCATTTAATCAGTTTTTAGTTGATTTATCAAACTCTTTTATCTTCCCAAAACAAGTTACATTAAGTTCAATTTTTAATGCGACATCTATCGTCGCGTTGCTTGATATGGGAAGTGAATTAAATTATTTTTTAGAAATCCTTCAAATTCTTTCACCCGACACAGTTGACGTTATTAAGACGCATGCCCTCACACCTTTTCTTACTCGCCTTCCTTGGTATGCCGACAGAAATTTTGTATTTGAACCATTTTCTAAAGCATTGGGGCAACTTGAACAAGGAGGAATTTACGGTAGATGGGGAGATGTGCAAGATTTAAATATACGATTGTGGAGATCAAAAAATCAATTAAATGATGGCAATTATAAATTACTTTTACTGAAGTCAAACTCGGATTTAAAAAAAGAAATATTGTTTGCAGAAGCAAATCCAGTGACGCTTGAAGTCCTCAAATTTACTTTCGTGTCGTGCTTTGCTTTAGCTATGTTTGCAGTTTTTATATTCACTTTGGAAAGAGTCAGTTTGGTTTTGGAAAAGACCAATAAGCCAAAATATCCAAAAATTATTTTTTAATAAATAAATATCAATTTTTCTTTTAAAATAAATTTGAATTATATTCTGTTCCATATGGAAATTCATTACATTTAGAATTTGTTTCCACCATTCCTTATCCGATTTCTCTATCTTATCCCTTTAAAAGTTATCATTGAAGGCAGCAGGCAGTCGCTCAAGTAAAAGATTTATGTCAAACGCGAGCGTCATTTTCTTTGTTGGTCCTTAGCATGGAGAATATATTAAATCAAAATCAAGGAAAACCAACTTTATTTATATTTCTAAAATGCGTCCAAATTCTTAAATTTTACAAGCTTTTAAAAGTCGAGATTTTACTTATTTTACAAAAGCAGCAAGATGCAGACAAATTTGTATCGTATCTTTTGGGTCTTTTGGGTCGTATGCATATTTTAGGCATTTTAGTATTATAAATGTATTATCCTTGTATTATCCTTGTTCCGACCCAGAGAAGGATGAGTATCAATTAAATATCTGAAGCCAAATGGCAGTGGGATTGCTTGCTTCAGAATTAGCAATTTGGACGTGATCTCCATTTGCGGTCATGGCGAAAACGATTTGCATTCCCGCTAAAGTCGGATGGGTTATGAGACTTCCAGTATTTTGAGGGTCTGAAGTTGCAGTCCAAATATTTGTAAAATCCATGTCAAGACAAGTAGTGAGGCCAACTCTTGGGGGGAAATACGATACATCCATTGGATTTCCGAGACAAAAAACATTTCCGGTAGATGATTGCATTTGCAATTTAAAGTTCCCATTTTCCAAAGACACTGCGAACAGAGTATTTTCAATTTTAGGAGTACATTCATCCATTCGCGCATGAGCTCCGCTGGCTGTTAAAAATCACAAAACAAAATTGTGCATGCAAATAAAAATGTTTTAATAATATACTAAAAATGAGAGATTATCGATACCAAATTCGAGTACGGTTAGACATTTTGCAGTTGCAGAATTTGATAGTTGGAAGGATCGGCCGTCCATTGTCCAGGCCGAATTAGCCAAGGGAAGCCAAAACAAGGAGCATGCAATGAGAAAAGGATTCATCTGAAAATACAAAATTTGCATGTTAATTTAAGAGGTAGTACTTATGCATTCTGGAATATTCATTAATCAAACTTGTAAAAATTAATTAAATAGCCGGCAGTTTTAATTTATTGTATAAACAAAATGAAATTGTAAACCTAAATAAACGATGAAAAGTGTGATTTACGATTTTTCTTATTTCAAAATTTGCTTTAAAATCTTACCGTAAAATGAAAAGTTCCCGTAAATGCAATCACAATAGATTTTGTTGTTCTGCTTCCAAAGGTAAACTGTTTATGACAGAAAAGAAGCAAGCTAAAACTATTTTAACAAGGGCAGTTGAAAACTTCAGGTCAAATAGATATTGCTTAAGCATGTTTAAGTATTAATAGAATTCGTTAATGTTAATTTTGGTTAGGGTTCAATACCCTTTCTTGGTCCTGTTATTTTAAGGGCTACACTAACTGCATTGCCTGCATTTCAATTTTAAAGACAACATCAAATTCCAATGAACAGAATGTGGGTATTTAGTGTTGAATATTTTTGAAAATTTCAGTGGTCGTGACTAAAATTATTCCCGAATAAATCTTTTTGAAAATAATGTTGTAAAAGGCCAAAAATCTTCGAGATTAGTAGCCATGTAAATTAAATCTGAACGCCAAAATAAATTTTTCATTTACTTATTATGTATTAAATTCCATGCATGACAATTTAATTTAAAAAGATTTGTATTGTTTTAACTATCATTATAGAACCCTGTTACTGATATTATTATAAACAAAGCTACAATTTGGGCCAAATTAGCACTAAAAGTAAAGCCAGAGCTACAGTATCCAAAATCTGAAGCCCTAAAGCCAAAATCACAAGTACAAAGACTGTCCGTTTCTCCACAACTTGCGTGAGGAATGCAAGATTTTGTCCTCATTCCAACTTCGTCCAAACAGCTAAATCCAACTTTTACATTGCAGCTTCTTCGTTCGGGAACATAAACTTCGAAATTTGGACGGGAACATTGGCAAATGCCATTGTTACTGCAGCTCAACGCCGCGTCCCAACTGCAAGGCAGTCTATTTTGTCCATATGGGCAAATCTGGGGTGTAAAATATAATATTTAGATTTGTTTTAAAAGCATGGGTCCCATACCTGTTGATAACCTGGAAGACATGTCACAGTGTAGAGGTCACTGGGATAATTGGACTCGAAAAATCCCGGCTGACACTCACACTTTGAGTTAATGCTGCTGCAAGTCAAAAAATTATCCTTGTTGCACTGATCATTTTGAGCAGAGCAAGTTGTGTTATATGCAAGATAGCAGTTTCTATTTCCTGGAAGCCAATTTCCAGGCTCAAACGTTGGATGACATTCGCATATTCCGCGAATCTGATTGCAATACGCATTGTCTCCACATCGTGGACCTTCTCTGGAAATGTCACAACTTTGACCCAACAGCACCCTGCACTCCTCATTGACTTCGTCATACCAATGATTTGGTTCTGGGCACCGACATTTGTTAAGATTAGGGTTGCACACAAGAAATCCTGCTGGGTCACAATAGCTTTGAAAAATGTCGCAAGGAGTGTCGTATTTTTGAAAACATTCTCTATTCTTATTTGGACCGAAATTGTTGGAACATTGGCAGCTGTGAAATTAAAGTTAAGATAAAAGCTTTCCACGTTTTACCACAAAATAATTTACCGATAAGGGTCACTCCCTGGTGAGGGCAGGCATTGTGAATCTCGGATACAAAGTTGACCACCGAGAGGAACACAACCTGCTCCGCTGAGCAGTCGACAAGTTTCTAAATCTTGGTCGTATGTCGACTCTCCTGGAGGGAGGCAGCGACATTTGTTTAAAGTTTGATGGCAACCAAGAAAAGTCGACCGATCACAAGTGTCGTTTAAAGGATTGCAATCGGCGTTATATGGCAATCCAAAGCTTAAACGAATGTTTGAACAAAACAGAATAATTAATGACAAAAAAATCATTTTTTGACTGTAAAACAAATCGTTGATTTGGATAATATATAACTGCTGTTTTTATTTGTTTGATGCAATGATATAATTTAATGAATAGGTATTTAATAAATTGTTGACAGTGACTGATCTATCGGAATTGTGTCACCGTTTAAAAGTTATCAGCCAATTCCTAGTTATCAGTGATTAATTAAAAAAGCCTTTAATGACATATGTCATTAAATATTTGATCTATTGGAAATTTTTATACCGTCACTTTGTACATTATGATTTATTTTTGCAATTTTTCCACTTAAGATTACTACAGATTCTAGATTAGTGACTACGTTCACCATGATTATGAGAAATTCGACTTTTTCTAATTAGCGATGCGCATGGAGCAAATTGTTCTAAAGGACCTTGACTCGCTTTAACACCAGTTGCTAATGATCCCCTCAAAGTTCCGTAAATCTTCACAAGTACATCAGATCCTTCAATGCTTACAATATTCCTTTGGGATCTTAACAGAATTTCCTTTACCTAGATTTGTAAATGAACTTAAAAAATAAATACTCAAATAAGTAATTTATTTACATGCTCCTTAGTCATATGCAACGCCGTTGCTTTTGCCAATGCTTCAAATTTCAGGGCAAATTTTTCAAGCCTTGTGTAAGAGGAGCAGATTTGATACTTGCCAGAAGTTGATATTGTGAATGATCGGTCCACTTTGAGTTCCCTTTCCCTCTCATAAACGATTCTTGTATTTTGCAAGTCAAGAAAAGCGGCTGCAACACTATCACCCCCAAACCAAAGGTCAAGATCAACTGTAAGGTTTTGTACCCCTGACCATTCTCGACTCCCATCCTCCTCAAATATCAGCCGTTCTTTTACAATCTTTGAATGTGAGATGGGAAAGTTTTGTTGTGAGTTGGGTACTTCAGCTACAAGTTCCATATTGCCAATAAGCACATCTGTAGAACTTTGGTCAAGTACTCGGAAATCCAGATTTGGGTAGAAGAAATCGGAAAGCTCGAGCATTAATGGAGGATATCTTGAAATTAAAACTTCATAATAGCGTCGGCGATATACCTTGCCTAGTAAAAAATTGTAATGTTAAAAAAAATTGATGAGTTGAAAAACGTACCTTCATATGGAACAAATAAGCCACTGCCCTCTGGGTGAATTGATCCCCCCATCCCCCCAAATCCTGCCACCATCCCCCTTCCGACATATTCTTCAAGAACATCATCCACTTCCGCAGGAATTGCATATCTCGGTAATTCCCCACCTCCTTCTGCCAGCCATTCCAAAATGCAGTTATCTGGATTTGTCAGGACCTCATAAGTGTCGGAGACAAAAACTGTGTGCTCGTCTTCAGAAGCCCCTAAAATTGGAACGTAGGCTCTTCCATCGTGCACTAAAAGACGCCCAATTCTCCATTTTTCTGTCGTCATCCCATCCAAAAGCACACTTACTCTTACAACGTATTCCGAAGTAGTGGGAGATATTGCGAAGGTTGGAATATTACCATGACCTTCAGGAATCCAATGAAGCTTGCAAGAAAAATCGATATCTAAACCTTCGCTGAAATACAGTTTAACGAAAATCAAAAGTAAGATTTTGGAAGTATATTTACAAATAAGCATTTTGTAAAATGAAGCTTGGTTTGCAAATGCAATTGACGATGAGTAAATAAATCAAATTGACCCACTCAAATAAGAACATTTTCAGATAACAATTATTTGGTTAATCACCATGAAATCTCGAGTGCTGTCAATGTAAATTCCTGTCATGCATATGCAATCTTTGGTGTTTATTTTTACTTTGTTATCATCATTTATTTCCCGAGTTTTGTTCTGATTTGTCCTTTAGTAAAAAAAGTTTAAAATGTTTAGGAAATATTTCAGCTTGATTTATTTAGTTTTAGTTTCCTTATTTTTAAAAGGTGAAAGTATTGGGTATAATGAAACATGCGTAACTGACTGCGAGTCACCTCCACTAATTTGTGTTGACAGGGTATGTAAATGCCCAAACGAAGATACGAGCACTTTTTGGTCCGAAAGTGTACAAAAGTGTCTTCTATTTGAAGGAGAAAGTTGTAATTTGAACATTCCGAACGATGAAGCCATTTGCCAGCCGTCCGCAACGTGTACTCGTAAAGAAGGAAGACCGATCTGTGTTTGTCATTTCCCGCTTAAGCCAAATGCTGATAAAATTTGTAAATTGGAATTTGGACAGAGTTGTAGTCCCCAAAATGATTTGTGTGATCCTCTGCCAAAGTTGGAATGCGGACCTGAAAATGAATGTGGATGCCCCACTAATGCCTTCTTTAATGATGCCGTAGAATGCATGTTACTTCCTGGTAAGTATGAAAATTATCTTTGAGTATCTTAATTGACTAATAGTTACGTCATTTTTTGAAATGCCCTTTTATCTCAAAGGCTCTTCTTGTCCATCATCCCACCCTCTAAATTTATCATGTATTACTGGAACATCATGCCGCAACTCAATATGCACCTGTGACCTTGTTAACTCTTTGCCTAGCCCTTTCAAACCAGAATCTTGTTACATCCCACATGGACAATCCTGTACAAGCGACACTGATTGTGATCCATTTGCAAACTTGGAATGCGTTTCAAGTAGTTGCGTTTGCGAGGGGGAAGATAATACTTCCTTTTTTGACCCCAAATCGAAAACATGTTTTAAAAAAGCTGGAAGTGACTGCACCCCTGGGGAACATGAGATGAAATGCACAGCCTCGTCAATATGCACAAAGGATGGAACAAACTATAAATGCCAGTGCTCAAGGAATATGACGAATGTCGGTGGGCATTGCTTTCTACAACATATGTCCAGCTGTGACCCATTTAATGACCATTGCGACAGCACAAAATTTTTGAAATGCTCCCTACAATCAAAGTGCGAATGCTCAACTGATGGTACTACAATCTACTCGGAAGATAAAAACAAGTGTGTATTGTTGCCGGAAGCTAACTGTAGCAACTTGCCAGAACAACCGAGGTGCATTGATGACATGGATTGTGACATTGACACAAATACCTGCAAATGCCCAGGCATTTCTTTCCCCAGCAAAAATAATCCCGCGATATGTGTAATTAAACATGGCCAGACTTGTTTGGCAAATGAACTTTGCGACCCATTCGGTTTTCTTGAATGCTCGGCTGGCTCTGAATGTGTCTGCATTGGGGAAGGTTATACATCTTATTTTGACCCAAAAACGAGATCATGTTTTAGATTTGCTGGAGAACAATGTGAACCGGAAGCAAGAGATATGCCGTGTGTTCCGTCATCCATTTGTCTTAAAGATGAAACTTTTTTTAGCTGTCAATGCAAAAATAATATGACAGCAATTTTATATGACTCCAGTATTTCTAATTCCGGATTTTGTTATTTGCAACACCTTCAAAAATGTGACATCTTCAACGATATGTGTGACATTACTAAACAATTAAAATGCTCGTTAGAATCAAAATGCGAATGTGTAAACCCAACGATTTACTCTCAAGTAGAGAAGACTTGCGTCTTATTGCCTGGGGCAAAATGCGACAACGGACAAATCTGCATTTCAGGTACTTATATAATAATGTTTTTATTCATTTCGATATGGCTGCGGCCCTCATCGATACAGATATGTTGTTTAAATTTGTATATTTATGAGGTCTGACGGAGAAGGGGATCATAAATTAAATAGTTTACAAATTTTCATTTCAGGTACTTTATGTGACCCAGATGAAATGATTTGCGCGTGTCCTGTTAATTCCCGCCCAAGTAAAGATAATCCTGCAATGTGCGTTACAAGTCATGGACAAAACTGTGTACAAGGACCTGGTGACCTTTGTGACCCATATGATTTTCTTCAGTGCTCTGATACTTCCGAATGTATTTGCATTGGAGAAAACCAGACATCGTATTACGATGAGCAAACAAGATCTTGTTTTAGATTAGCAGGGGCGGAGTGTGACCCTAAATCTGGAAAAATGCCTTGTATTTCTTCCTCCGCGTGTTTGAAAGACAGTTCCACGTCTTTTACCTGTCAATGTAGAAATAACATGACAATTATTTCTACAAATTCAGCAAATCCCAATGCCGGGTTTTGCTACCTGCAACATCATCAAAAATGTGATGCTTTTAACGATTTTTGTGATCCCTCGAAATTCTTGGAATGCAATCAAGAAAATAGTTGTGAATGCCTATCAAACCCAGCATCAATTTACTCAAACGAGCTAAAAACTTGCGTCATACTTCCTGGGGAAAGTTGCAACATTTCAGAATCCAACATGCAAACTTGTATAAGTGGAACGTTTTGTGATCTCAAAACGCACAAATGTAGTTGCCCATTTGGCTCACGCCCTAGCAAATTAAACAAGACCGCCTGTATATTAAATCGTGGAGAAGATTGTCGTCGTCCTGGATCCGAAGGATTATGTGACCCATTACAATTTTTGGAATGCAAAGAAACTTTTGGTAATTCTACCTGCATCTGCAAAGACGAAGGAGTCGCTAGTTGGTTTGATCACGAGACAAAAACATGTTTTAGGAAGGTAAATTCAAATTAAATAAAAAATATATGCATTGTTTCAATATTGTACTAAACTAAATTTTGAAGGTACCCTTCTCTTGCACCAAATCATCTTCTTCCATGTCTGATTTGTCTGTCCAGTCTTGCACTCCGAATTCAGATTGTGTCCACGAGAAGGATCAATTAATTTGCTCATGCCGCCATCCATTCATCAGAAACGCCGAAGGAAAATGTTACTTACCTTTTGACTCTCATTGCCAAAACAATCGTGACTTATGCGACCCTGCATCTTATCTTTTTTGTGGTCTAGAAGGAAGATGCACCTGTGGAAAAGATGCAATTTACGATGATTTTACAGTAAGTCACAATTTTTTTAGCATGCCTAAAATCATTTGTTTAAACTTCTTTAAGGGTAAATGTCTACTTCTCGCCAACGCTCCATGTTCGCTTTTATCAACTAATGAAATTGATTCCCAACCCTGTGTTTCCAATGCAACTTGCTCTCGATTGTCTTCTAAATGCGAATGCATAGAATCCCTCTTTCCGAATCAAAATAGATTCTGTCGTTTAAATTACGGCAAAACTTGCCAGGAGAATGGATTTATGTGCGATGAAATGGCTCACTTAAATTGCAGCGTTTTGAGCAACAGATGTCTATGTAACGGTGAAGAATATGGGATGAGTAGATATGATGCATTCTCAAGAACTTGTTATACGCTTCCGGGTGCACGTTGCGATGGAAATTCTCCAATTTGTACGCCAAATTCATATTGTCATCCACTAGACAAATTGTGTCAATGCAAAAGTCCATATCAGCGTAATCAATTTGGCCTCTGCTTTCTAAAACATGGTCAAAACTGCTCGCAAACTAACGACCTTTGTGACCCTGATGCTTTCCTGAAATGTGGACTTTCAAAAACATGCGAATGTCAGAGAGATTTTGAAACATTTTACGATGCGGAAACTGAAACATGTCGGCTCATTCATGACCGTCCTTGTGCTCCACAAAATAGCACACAGTATGAAAGAATTCAACAGTGCGATCGAAATGCGCTCTGTCAAAATATTTCACCTGGGAATGCCACACATCGATGCAGGTATATATTTATCAAAAAAATAATCTGTTTCTCTACTCAACAAAATGCACTAATTTTAGATGCAAACCTGGTGGCTACATTCCAAATTTTGAATCAATTTGTTTCTTCCCTTATAATCACCCATGCAAAGCCACGGAACCTGAAGATCATTGCGATCCACTTGGTTATCTGATGTGCAATGGGACCACAAATTCCTGCCAATGTCAACATCCTGATAAGACTTATTTCAACGAACCAAGTGAGCAATGTCTCATATTTCCTGGGGGAAAATGCAGCCAAGCACTAGGTTCACAAAAGTGCAGAGAGCATTCCGAATGTACTTTTGAGGGGATGTGTCAATGTTTACCAGGATATGAAGAAACAATTGAAGAAGAATGCAAATTAAAATTTGGGGAAAAGTGTGATCAATTTACAGGAGGTTGCAATTCTGTCGTGAATTTGAAATGCATACATGGAACTTGTGGCTGTCGAGATGAATTTGTGGAGCATTTGATAAATTTGGAAGATGGAAGGTCAAGCCATGTTTGTTACCCCGGACTTAACGATACCTGTCAAGATGTTAAGGCCCCTGGAGTAAATTTAACTGCCAATTGTAGTCCAGATGCATATTTGGGATGCAACGCCACAACAAATTCCTGCCAATGCATGTATGACTCTCAAATTTATATTGGTATGGACAAAAAATTACATGGAGATTCAATTAAATATTAGCATGATATTCTTGTAATTTTTGAATTCAGATTCGCTGAAACAATGTCGAGTTCCAAGACAAATGCCTTGTGATAAATTGGAACGCATATGCATCCCAGGAGCCGAATGCTTATTTCCGGAAATCAATCGCAATTATGGCTATTGTGAATGTGCCGAAGGTTTTAAATCAGATTGGATAGAAGGCATGTTTTGTCATTCTGGAAGCAATGTGGGGAAAAATTCTATAAATTTAATATTTGTTGTATTGACTTTGTATTTTATGAAATGAGATGCTCATATAATGACAATCAATTTTAAGCTATCAATTTTATTTTAAATCTATTTTAAGAATGAGTGAAATGCCATTATGCCAAACAAAAGAGTCAGTTGACATTTGAATGCGACGAATTTTAACCTTGCACGATTACCAGAAAAGGCTAAGTATTTGCATAATTGAAGAATAATTAACAATATTCCTATAGTATTAATTATTATAATATGCTATTTTCATTACGTCAAATAAACGCTTAAACATTAATTTGTCAAAAATTTGATGTATGGACTGTCACAATTTTAATCTGTGTAAATATTTCCTGGAAAAGCGATTGGACTAATATTTCAGGTCATCTTTGTTAAGCAATCATGGTCTTGTTAAACACAATAAATTGATTGATTCCCATAATCAATAATAATGTAGATTGATTGATTTGGTTTAAAATGACAAATTAATAGATTACATATTGAATTGGCTTTACTTTTCCTGGAGAGCATGTCAAATCATTGAAGAGCTTTGAGTTGAGTTTTCCAGGGTAAAATTTTTTTTAGCCAACTTGAAACGATTTATTGTCAAAAAATAATGATTAATTAACTATTCTCAAGACCATGGAAATTCCAGATCATTTTTGATGACCTCAGGCCTTAGTTGAGGCTTTTTTCCTGCAAATATTTTACTCCCTAAATTTTCCAACTCATCGATCAAATTATTTGACATATTAATACAC
>JAQIXN010001983.1:0-14101 GCA_034698145.1 Proisotoma minuta
TTGGCCAAAATTCAATAACTTTTAGAGCAGCCTCTTTATGGAACAAGCTCCCAAGTGAAATTCGCGAAACAGAAAGAAAAAGTATTTTAAGTGTGAAAAAATTATTAAACGAATGGTGCATGGCATCACGAAGTGACGATTTTACTATCAGATAATTATGATTTTACTATTAGATAATACTATTAAATAATTTTATTAATATTATAAGACTTATATGTAGCCTTAGTTAACTAGTTATTGACCACCATTATACTATACTTTATAATGTTGTTTTTAATTCTTGTCCCTGAAGGAAGACCAATTTTGTTGATTCAGCTGACAGTAATAAAGAGCATACAATACAATACAATACAAACAAATTTTATTTCATGCTCTTATATACTTTTGGTAGTCTGCAAACTTTTTTACTCAGAGTTTTCTTTTCTACTTTCTCTTTTTTCTAACCGCCAGAGATTATTGTTCTATTTGATGCCATAATTTATTTTCTCACTTCTTTCTCAAATGCACTTTCTCTCGGATGAAAAAAGGTTTATATAGACAAAGCGTGCTCAGCAAAGAAACTCGTAAAATTTATCCCGATTAGAACAAAGTTTGAAGCAAAACAAGGCAAATAATCAGCAGAGGCTAGATTGTTTTATTTATTTCTAAAAATATATAAAGAATGCGTGCAAATAATTTTCTTTTTTCGGTGTCGAGATTAAATTTCTTGATGAAATCCTATATTCTTAAGAAGATTAAAAGTATTTTAAGTGAATTTTGTGCCACATTTTCTTTTTGTGTTAAACCGTACTTCTAAATAGATGTGAAAAAGTGCGTGAGGGATTTTAGCATTTATGAATCATCTAAAGAGTCACAGTGCGTTTTATTGTCTCCAACTAAAGATCTTCCTTGTTTTGTCTATTTCCGTGGAGAAAACAGTTCAAATAAGACAGAACTGCAAGAAATACCCGGATACGGGTAGTTAGTTAGGTTGATAGCCAATTACACATTCAAAGACGCTTTATAATGCACATCTGAGAGAAATTTCGCCCACCACAAACAAGACGCATCTTTCCTTGCCAAACAGATACAAATACATAATCGACTGATCTATATGTAAAATCCATTGAAATTATTGCACAGCATTGTATCTGATGCACCAAAAGTGTTTTAAAATCAAAGGAGTGATTTTTGATCTTATATGTACATATCTTGGAAGATAAAGGGCAGCAAGTTGACATTTTAATTGCAGGGACGCATCCCAAGAGTTTTGTCACTTTTGGGGACATTGTGTGTGTCGTGGAAGGAAGGGAAGTGTTCCCGGTGGAGATGAAATGTTTCCTTCTAAATAACTGCTGTAAATAAATACTACTCTACCCTCATCTAATCACCCTCGGACGCAGAAAGCAAATCCAGCCAGTTCAATGAGTAAACTAAGCAAAAGACAAATATTTGTCTCAGCAACCAATTTCAAACAAACTCGATTCTAACCAAAGCTACCCTTTCTTTGTCTAATCATTTGTGGTGAGTGATAAAGTAGCCCTTCCTTAACGCCATTAACTAATTCGTCAGATGAAAAATTAGGTCTGGGTTGTGAAATGTAGTAAAAATAAATTTCTTGCAAGTGATTATTTAAGTTGCATAGTATTTTGATTTCCATGATAATTTGTATGAATGTACATAGCAGAGTTTGAAGCCGTTCTTGGCTATTCTCGTGTTTCCGTTCCATGTAAATGTCTTTTCCGAATGACTAATTGCACCCCAACTCGCTCTTGACCTGAACAAATAAATGCAACTGTTGGTTTTCCAAAACGAGCCACCTATTAAAACATTGTAAATCATTTTCCCCTTTTCTAAAATAATTAGTGAAGTTGGGGTCGTAAAGTAGTAGTAGCAATATGGACACCACCTTGTCCCTTATTTTGAGCAAAGTACGTGAAAATCTGTGCTGACAGAGTATTAAACAAAGAAGAACAAGAAAAGAAAAATGTATTTTAAACAACAATCTTTCCCCAAATCTTTTGTTTTGTAGAATAAAAGTAATAAATTAGTGGAAGAAGAAATGCAGTAGTTAGTGGGCATTATTATAGCGGCGGTCGTGGTGTGAAGTGGTTGGGACTATTTATGTGGCCATAATGTGTGTGTGCTGTTGTGTTGGTGGCACGGATGGAGAAAATTTTTGCCGATTTGCCACCGGTTTAGCATTACATTAGACAAAGCATGTTTGCTCATTTCTTCCGATTCTCTGCTCCCATATCTGTGATATATTGCGCCACTTTAGTTGGCCATGGGCTTGACTTTACGATCCTCAAAAAATTAAATACGTGTGCCATTGTGCAGCCACCTATTTAACTTGGAGAGGCTACTTTTTTCTTCTTTTTTTGTAGACAGCTTCTCTTTAACAGTGAGTGGTTGGGGCATCTTAGAACTTTGGTCAAATAAACACATCTCTTTCATGGGAAAATAAGTTGCAGAAGGGAAAGGTTATTGAAAATATGCAGCATCCGTTTGAATGCTGTATTTGATGCACTAGATAAACCTTTAGACCTAATTACATGCCCAAAAGATTGACAGAAGGCTGATGGATCACCAGAAATGAGCATCCATCAGATCAGCCAAGAAGGAAGGCTAATATTTAGAAACAATTTATTTTTCAATGGTCCATAAAATCTAAGAGAACTCCCCCAACCCATGTAATGTTTAAAATTCAAAATGAAATGTGTATGTGAAACAATGAATTCTACATTCACAAGTGTACATCAATCATTGGGGAGAGAAATTTGGTAAATCATAAATCGACTTTTAGATGGAAAGAGGGGAAGCTGAAATAAGAGAAAGTTGTCGTGGGCCACGAACGACTCTCATGTTCTGCATATTTGTGTATTACATTGATACATTGTGTGGGTGGGGATCAGATCACATTAATTGATGATTCATTGGCGTTATATTGTGTCGTTGTTAAGTGGATGCTTTCTACTTTTCCATTTGAGGTGTAAGTGTCCCGCACCTGCGACTCCATTAATGGATCTTTTAGCCTTTGAAGGCATCAAATAACAATGTGCTCCATGATAATTTATTGGACAGTCTATTGCATCCTTTAACTTATTTTGTCCTTTATTCACTAAGAAAGGATGCGACCTTTTCCTGTCTTTTCTTTTCTAACTGCATTATTGGATGCAATATATTATCAATAATACTTATTAAATAATCCATTTTTTTTAATGCATCCCCTATCAGCTATTTTTTGCCATACTATATACTAGTATATATTCTCTTTTACAATTTGAGACGAGCTGGTTTTATAGTTTTAAATGTGAGTAAAAATTGTAGACAGTGCAGTAAAGTTTGTATTAATGATGAGACTTTTCCATTACCGTTTGTTTACATTTCCATGATTCGGATCTAGCCAATTAATTGGTAGTGGCAACAGATGCAGCTGAACTGAAGCTGAACCCGAGTCACATGAAATAAACGGCAATGTTAATAATTTACGAGGCAATTAAACCTATTCACAATTGGAATACAATATTTAGTTGGTATGAGTTTAGTTATAATTATTCTTTGAGGAAATTAACACCTCATACTCGTATGTCAACACAAAACAAACTCGTCAGCAGAATCAACCCTTTAGAAGAGCTGACATTATACAATTCCACATTTTGGCCATATGCTACACACGCTTCTAATGGGAAACATTCATTAGCCAATGAAATCACTATTTAACGAGGGTAATTGATGAGTAATAAAGTTACATAATAATGATGGAGTAAATATTCAAAGTACATAACCTGATTTCATTATAAATAATTGACTTACCAGCTATTACAAATAGTGTCCAAAGGATTTTCAATGGAATCAATTTCATTGTGACTTCAGAGTTAGTTGCAACTTGACGTCGTTTTCAACATGTACAATCTTCCTAAAATAGAAAACATAAAAGATACTCATTTAGTGTGAAAAATAGTAATAAATGTTCAATTTGCTATTTATGTTAAAATCTTGGCCCTGTTTGTGAGAAAGAAGGTAACAGGTGAAAGGGGAAAGATGTGTAAAATCGAGTTAGGCGAGGAAGTGTAAATGTGCACTGACGGGATCAACAATTGAGCATCTTTCCTTTGTCTTCAGATTCACATCTTCCAGACAGATTCCTCATGGGACTTTGGCATGTCATTACTCCAACAGAAGCCACAAATCTTTTTGTTGGCCTACAAACCAATCCTTGTTCCCTGCCACTCTCATCCCTTATTTCACCTTCTTCGGGGAACAATCTCAAACCAGAAATGAAACGTGCAGAAATTAATAGCTTCCTACCACAAAACACAATTGGAAATATTCTTCTCTCTCTCTCTCTCTCCCTGCGTAATTGTTACTGCCTTTGTCTCTAGTTTGGAATTTATAGTTTTATTTTGTATAAATAATTTAGACATCATTTTACTTCTTCCTTGGTGCATATGTAGATTGAGGAATAGGGAAAAGATGGAAGTCAGGGGGAAACCGCTGTAATCTTATCTCGGCTTTGTTTTGGTTTACACCACCACAAAACAGCTTTTCTCGTAAATAAGAACCAAGTATCAGGTTCCTTCAATTTCAATATTTGAGGGAATTGTTGGGAAAATGTGTTGGGCTCCCATGAATATTCTTCTCATACCTGAAATTCAACATATGTATCCAACTTTCTTAAGAAATTAATAGAAATAGTGATTTAAGCGAAGTAAAGCAAAAGATGCAAACAAATTGTGCATATTTTGGGCATATTATATGCCGCATATATATGATCCGAAGGCAAGGCGGTGAGATATTATAGTCTAGTCTGTGGAGAAGTTTCAATTTAAATTTTGGAAGATGAAGAAAGGGATATGGGTTTAGGACTCAAAGAGACAGCAAACAAGTAAACAAGATGGTCCTGTTTGATATCCACAATGGGAAAGATCAAGGGAAATTGAGACGGTGAACTGCGTGTGAAATGAAATATAGGAGAAATATAAACCAAAGCAGAAAGGAAATGATGTTTGTCCAACTTTTTCCATGTTTGGATTCTTTTGGTTTAAAATGTGTTTGGCCGCAATGGAATGAGACGTTTTGCGAGCTCAAAGTAACTCGATCTTTGCCATCCACCTCCAAATAACTTCTCTTTGAATGAAAAACAAGGAAATGGCCAAAAGTGCTGACGATGCTTAAAATGCTTCTATAATTCCCTTCCATCCAACAATCTACATTTTCAGACCAAACTTTGGCTTCAAGAGTTGAAAAATTTGGGAAAGTTGAGAGAAGAAAGTGGGAAAAGAGGTGAAGTAATGGCTGTTGAGTTGTTGACTCCCCCCGTCAATCAGTCTGCCCCCACCTTAATCTCTCCCCGACTTATCTTTATGAGACAGTCTGACTAGACATTAACGTGTCCATTATTATTTCCTTATTTCCTTCCTTCAACACTCTTTGTTATCAATGTGTGACCTAATTAGAGTGGCCTATATTTATGTAGCTATAGTTTACATGGCTTGTTTATGATTTTGGAAGTGATACTCGTGTTAAAGGATGAACATTTTAGAGCATTTGGGAAAAATATCACGGAAGAATCTTGTTGTGAAAATGGTGGGGAGCTCATTTGGACGCTTGGTTTCTTCTCATCTCTCTGCGTGACCACTTTCATCACCAGATTGTTTCTCCTCCAATCTGATATCTTCACGGATTTGAGTAAATTCCCCGGAAATTCCATGTGGACCAACGTCCAAAGGCTCGCTTGGAATTCCAGTATCGGAGTTATGAAGTCAATGATGCTGACTCATTGAATGTGCTCTTTGACGGAAAAGATTCAATAAGTCCTCCTTTGTACAGATGACCCCACGGAAGCCAAGAAAGCAAGTGGACGGGTGGAAAGCAAACATATTTAGAGAATGATCACTTTCTATCGCAAAACAATCATCTGCTCCTTCAATCACGTAGCTGGGAGAAATCCGAGATTGAGATGGAATCTGAAGAAATTGAGGACACACACTCTCAACAAACGGATGGGGATGGATATAATAGAAGAGAGGGTTTTATTCACACGGAATCAGATTATCCACCTTCAGCCCCACAGTCCACATGGATTTTGTATGTGTTTGCAAAGGCTTCTTATTGTGATGTTTCCTTCTTCTTCTTCTTCGTATGTACCACTGGAGGCCATAGTGAGGAGAAATGAGGGCAGTAAAATGAAGTCAAAAGTGTGGCTTGTTTTCTCCTCTCTCTCTACATAAGTTGGCCATGCAACTCAATTCGCATAAAAGTTGTATGCAGATCAACTAGAGCAGAGCAAGCAAGTGGTCTACCACCAAAGGAAGAAGAGATAAATAAAAAATCAGAAACAAACCACAAAGCTACCCTCACCAACATTCCTTGGACCCTCCAGGCCCCACTACTAATCTCAACTCTCCTAATCTACATGTGTTTGCATAAGGATACACACCACCAAGTGAAAGTAATTATCAGTTAAATTGGGATGAGTATTTTTAGTCAAACAAATCCATAAAACTGTTTGTGTTCGGATCCTCTAATTTGGTTGTGATGATCAGTTTAGCCTATTAATGGAGAGAAACTTACTTGTATCCGGGGATGAATGATGGGCAACAATTTCCACAAAGAGAAAGTCGGCCTATTTGGTCTCTGTGTATCTATCTCCACAGTTTACTGTTGCCCCCAAGCATTAATTTATTTTTGTTTCCGCACAAACACACTTCACTTCATCCAACTCAAACTACAACCCTTTGAGTTAACTATCCATCCAGCTTTATACCAGTCTGGACTAACTTGTTGACTTTTCTCTTTAATTCACTTACAGTAATACTATTCCGACTAATTTTCTTCTTTCAACGTAAATCTCGTCTTTCCCCACTTTTTGATTTGAATGATAGTTTGGCTATTCATTCACTGCTCCTTGTGAACTTTTAGACTTTGGTTGATGAGCTACCACTACTTAGACTTGATTTGGAGTTATTCTCTCCTAGTTGACAAGAATTAGGTGGACTGAGCCAATTCAATGAAAAAGAGCAGCTTTTGATGCTCACATCCTTTTCAGAGAGGGAGGAAATTCCTTTTGTTGATCTCCGGTTGTTTCAGCCTCCCTTTGGCTCTCTAAGATGTGGCCAAATCCACACAGCTCGGAACCTGAAAAACAACGATAAGAACAATTACTCTTTGACCAGATATCAACACAATGCACAAACATAATAAACCTTTCCCCACTGCACCCTAATTACTTTCTTTTTCTATATATTCCTCTATCTCTCATCCCTCTCTATGCTTCAAGGTAAAAGAATGGCTAAACTTGCACTGGATTAGAACTACTTTAATGCACAATTTTTGAAAATATGACACTGAGATTGAGATTGATCTAAGCTGAGATTTAGCGTACAATTTAGTGATGATCAACGTTAGCAATTGACTCTACTTGGATTTAGAAAGGTGGGGGAAAGTGATGTTTGTTGATGGACTTAGAAAGTGAATCTGACGTGTTTACAATTGCTGGTTGAAGAGATACTGAGGAGAAGTGGGAAGATGAGACAAATTGTCTCAAGTTGGTCGTGGCGTTGGTTGGCTTTGAGTGTGGTGTTAATGAAGCGTGGGATGAGTGATTAGTGGACAGATGGAAGGTTACAAAGGAAGAAGGAGATTACCGAGATGGTTGATAATCAAATATTTGGCGTCGGAAGCTAAGCGTGTGTTGATGGGTTGAGAATGGGACGCGGACTGATGTGGGCTTCCTCCTTCATCTCTCTCAAATACACGCCGGAAAATCCACATAAAATCCACTCCCTCCAGCAAAAATCCTTTCACTCCCAACCTCCACCTTTCTCCCCACAAATCCTTCCAAATCAAACAAAAATTATCTCAAAACCTTCATCATGACAATGCATTGGAAGTGCACTCATTTTTTTTAGATGTATCCAAATTAAATAAATGATACTTTTGAGGAATATTCAAGTTCTACTTAAATACATATTTCACTCTGCTCAATCTAGATTATTCCTGCAGTGAACGGGAGCAGCAGAGCCAAACTGGTCTAATTGCTTTTAAATGCTGTTTTTAATAATTCATGGCCAGGGAATATGCTAACTTATAGTAAGTACTCACTTTCCCTTGCGGAAATATAACATGTAACTACTTAGATAAAGCATCATATGACAAACCATTTTGACCTATTTGATACTGACAAAGGAAAACTCTTTAGAGATGAATTTAAAAAGTATACTCATTTTAAAGTATAAAAGTGATATTTTTATTCATTTATATTTCAGAAATAGAAATGAATAGAGGGTTCCATATTTATTGAAAAGTTAGAAAAGAATGAATGTCAATTTTCTGATTCATCCCCTAAACGAATTAAGGAACCCTTAAACCAGCAATTAAACCAGCAATTAAAGAAGATTTGATAGTCATAAATCTTACAAAAGTGACACAAGTGAAACACATGAAATCCTAGCTTCATTAAAAGAAATTGTGTCTGATATTGAAAACAAGAAATCTAAAAACAATGTTGGGATCGTAAAACATGTTAGCTTTCATGCTTTTGTTTTGTACCACTAAACAAAGAAAGTATGTCTGCTCTAATCTGTGGACAAATGTCAAATGAAATTAAGATGCAAGACGAGTCCTGAATTTGTTTGTCAGTCCCACAATAAAATTAACTTAGCCTGTCACCTAGGCCGTTAAATTTAGAGTCTCAGGTCATAGTTGAAAACTTTTCCAATAGCTCCTAGTATTTAGGTGATGGGACGAATTTGTTTTTATGCTGGATAGAAATATATGTAGCCTAGCTGTACACTAAATTTTAGAAAGAAGCCCGTTTAACTTTTGTAAAGATGACTAAAAATGGGCAAATCTGAGGGAGAAATGCTTGGCGTTGAAATGTAAACTGGTGTCTTGGGGGCAGTCGTCCTTTCAAAGTGTTTTCACTCTCCACACCCCTTCATCCCACAAAACAGCCAAAAACCAAATGGCCACATTCATACAAACGGTGCGGATAAACGCCCAACACTTTAATAACTGGGATCACAAAGATATCCAACCACTTGCTAAATGTGTTTCAGCAAAATATGTCAAATGCACGTTACGTGATTGGTAATTTCCAATGATACATTTCACAGAGTTGTAAGTATTTGCAAAAATTGACAAAATTGGCAAGTTATGTAATTATTTGGAGAAATTTAATGCACGCCATATACAAATCAACTCTACAAGAAATGGAAAATGTGCAAAGGGGAAAATTTCGCCCAGTTTTTTGTCACGATTTCCGCATTACATCCTTTTCATATATTTAGTAGGCGACATCTGGACAAATCTGTCGTGCTGGTCGAAGCTAGAAACAAATGCATTTCTAATAGAATTTGTCACCCCATTATCATGTCTCATGTTAATTCTTTCATCTAACAAATCAAACAAATGTCAATGATATGTATACATTTATATTTATCAACAGAAATGGAAAATTGTAGGTTTCACTCAACTATGCATAATTGAACAAGTTACAAAAAGTCCAAATTTTTTAGAAAAAAAGAATGCTTTTACTTTTGTTTACACAAACAGAAACAATAATAAAAAAACATTCAGATAAAATTCTGTTTACTCTTTTCAAGTATTTATGAGAAATTGAAATTGATATTCAATACACATTGCATCACAATTACAGGGTTGTGAATATTTTATAACATTTCGGTTCAAGGAATAAGGTTTAAAATAAATAACTATGATTCCCATCAAATCGATTACAAATAATTTTGTATATTTTGCAACATGACACTGTATCGTGTTAATTTCTGTTTGAAATGTGGTTGTCAACGTTTTCAAATAATTGCTGTTATTAAACCTTTTCAATAGGATTTATGTACATGTTCTCTGTTGCAATGAATGGTATTTCAATTTTACCGTTGTTTATAAGCACAATTTAAAATCAATTCTAATCGATAAAACCTGTAATTTGAGCTGAACCTATATAGCATCTAGACAGCAGCTTATTAAAAGTACCATATTATTAGAGTCTAATGTTTTTTTTTCTAAAAACCAATACAAAAAATATACTGTAATGGTGATTATAAGGATGTAGAAAAGAAACAACTTTCACCCAGCCAAAAATGAATACTTTTATGTTAATATGAAATAATTTTGATTACTCTGGAAAAGTGTTGAGTATTTGGTATGAGAAGGAAGTTGATATGATGTATAAGTCTTCAGGTGACCATTTCCTCCAACACTAAGCCATCTAATGTCCTCTGTGATGGCATTTTCCTCCGCAGAGAGATATTTTGGGAAAACTTTTATGGTCCATCCATTGTCTCACACTTTGTTTCCTAACTCCGTCCTTCTTTGATTTATTGATTGACTTCTCATAGTAAAGAAGCCGAAATTTTTTCAGTTTACAACACTTTATTTGCTCCAAGGACTCTTCATTTTAATCTCTTTTAATGTCCTACGTTTCTTGGAGAAATTTCTAAAATCCCTTCAACCCTCTGCAATTCAGAATGTGGTAAGCAAGTATTTTTTCGATAGTGTATCATTTTAATTTTGTCAAGAAAAACATGTTCCCTATTGAGATGCTTTTTTTAGGAGAAAGCAAGTTTGAGTTTAATTTATGATTTTTAGCATGTTTGCCAACACCTGAGGGCTCCTGGGGATTGTGTTGAAAAGGCACTCAGGCCGTAACCCAGTTGGTCCTCAACCTCTGGAGATTAGCGCAATGTTTCTTCTTCACCTGCACCACAGCAACAGCATGGACACCGAGTGAGTGACGACAATGACAAGAGAGTCTTAATACTTCACCCTTCATCTTTCATTTCATACTTCATCCTATGAAAAATGATGCAGAAAATAATAAAACTCTCCTCTGGCTGCTCTACTTATAAACACATCACTGCATTTGGTGAGGCAGAGGAGGGGCTGCTAATGGGGTAGAGATTAAACAAATTTAATTAACATTTGAAGAAAGGTTATTCAATTTGAGGGGCATCATGAGTATTTAGGAATTGATGGATCTTTATTGAGATGTTTTGGCTGGGAGTGAATGCATGGCTTCTTTTTGTGTCTCTGCCTTTTGAGTTGGAGCCTCAAAGGGCAGAGGAAAGTTGAAGTTATCGCTTTCTCTTCTATTCCCTCTTTTGTCCTCATGTTTTCAGCCCGCTTAAGCACTCCTTCTCTAAGCCACTGACAACAAACTCACCTTTCAACGTCTCAAACTCAATTCCAACACTTTTGTCCCCTTCAAATGTATCTTACTTTATTTGCGTTATTGATATCCGATTCACTCATAAATTTCACAATCCTTTACCTCTCTTTTCACTTTCAAGTCTGCTCTACATTTTTTAATGATGTGCTACTGAATACAATCAACCATTTATATAGAAATTGTATTATAACCCGTTTTTATTTGGTTGACACATGGACTTGATGAAAAGTTCTTTTGGACCCTGGGCGACTTTGCTTACTTGAGTCTGCTGTTGATTGTTGAAAAGCTAAGCAAGTGTTGTTAGTTTGATCCGCACTTAAATGAGCCTGACTTTTTAGAAAGTAAGAGAAAGTTGTGGATGGGAAATGAGACACTAAAACAAAATTAGAAGCATTTGCATTTCATGCATATAAATAGAGTATGCATGCTCCACTCCACAATTCGGCAGTTAATACATACTTTATAATTTTGATTAGACCAACAAGCCACAACAAAATTCACCTTAGCTTAGCATCTAATGCTTTTTAAATTTGTACCTTAGTACTTTTTTCTACAAAGATGTGACAAATAAGGAGAGGACAATTATAATATAAATATACTTACTAGAGTTGCTATTTGAGTTGAAACAAAATTTCAAAGATTAAATTTTCACCCGACGCAACTATAAGATGAATATTTCATATCCATATTAAAAAGTTGTTCAACCCAACTTTTAACTAATTGATCAGAGTTTCGTATTCCGTACAAGTTAAAATTTTATTAAACCTCTGTGATGAAATGTGTGTTAGTTAGTTACCTGTTTTAAAATATGTTTACATGCATACAAGAGTATCCTTGCTCTTAATAAAACATTTAATCTCAAAACTTAAATTTGCAAACTTTCAAAGGAAGCTTTTACTGTTTATAATCCAGTCTGCAAAATTTTGCTAGACATCGTCATAAATGTGTAAGAATGACGAGCACAAAATCTTGCCTATTTTTAGTAAGGTAAAATCCTGATTGTTGAGTAGAGGTATTTATAAAGTATACAATAGCTTGTTGTGTGGCAATAAACATTGGGAGAAAAGTATTTCAAGTGAAAGATGAGTTTGTAAAGATTCCATACTTTTAACAATTTGGAGAGGAATGATCTGAAAGTGGCAGATTAGCACATCCCTAGATTTGGGAAGTTTGGAGAGAATGGAGTCCTTTGAGACTCCTGCTTTCATTAGTTTCAAATATGGGATTCTTTTCATCCTCCTCAAATAGATACATTACAATGCAAACTCCGTTTCAAAAATTGGAATTTCTTCCTTCCACTAAAATGTGGTTTTATCTCAAGTTGAGCGAGCAGTTGAACATCATAATAGAAAAACCATAATACAGTATTAAAAGGTTTAGCTACAATTTGTGGAATCATTATATTTACTCTTCAATAAAGGAAGGAAGAAAATAAAAAAAGTTGATTCGTAAATTGAAATTCCACCTCTCATCTCATCCAACTTTTTTTTAGAAATTGCATGATGTCTAAATTACAATTTGAGAAAAAAACTTAAACCATCTTCTTCTGTGTAAGTATATATAACCCATTTTAAATTGCATACAAATATTGTTTTCAATTGAAAACTGCAGTAAAAAAATGAGAAAGTTGTATGTAAATTTGGGATATTGGTATAACAAAACCAAGAAAGTTCCATTGCCAATTCCTTGCTGAAAGATTGTTTGGGTGTATTTTATCATTTGTTAGCATGAAATGGGCTGTTGCCATTATGTAGAGGGAATCAATGGCTTTGATTAGACCACTTTGTCCATTCATAGAAATCAAAGGAAGGGAACATTAGCAGAAACCATGGAATCAGTTCTCTACTCTATTCACAAATCCTAATGAAAGGAGCTGAAAACAAGTCCACCTGGAGACTTGTTTCTCAAGTCCAACTCTGCTACACCCACCCACCTTTGTAATCATTAGTATATATTGACATGCATTTTCTCCCTTGGGCAACTGTCGCAAAAAAACTAAGCGTAGGTGTTATTAGTAAAAATGATGATAAGCAATTTATAAAAGATCAAATTAGATTGAATCCAAATCAAATTGTTGTCCCTAAAAAGTTTCTCTTGTCCAGAATTTCTCTTACATTTGAGATCAAAAGACGAGGCATCAACAAAACGATATTGAGCGACTTTTGACCTTTTCTAATTTTCAGTAAATCTTAAATCTAATTACCTTTGGAGACTTTTTGGACTATGAAATACAATGTTGACTGTCCATGTGTGAAATCTTTACTTGATTCTGAAATCAATTTTCAGCATTTCCCAGCTTTTATTGAAAGGGCCATTTGGTTTGGAGTGGGAGGAAGTGATGCGAATGTAAGACAACGTTTTGGAAGTAATGGATCTTACGTGCTCTCAGCAAAGTCACACTCTAACCTCTCAACCGAACAATATTGCGTGAGAATAAAACCAAGGTGTGAAGAAAGGTGAATGGGCAAAGGCCAACTCCAAAACATAATATCTAAATCAGAAGTAACATGGAACTTCAAATCTTATTTATTATATATTGACATTTTCAATTGACATTTTCAATTTACATTACATAGTAGTGAATGATATATCACAAATTTATTGAGGGATTGAAATGCTTTAAATAAATACCGTTTAGTCAATATATTTACATGGTCACATAAACAAAGAAAAAGTTGTTACCAACTTTTCAAAAACAGTTCTATATTCGTTGGTTCTTTCCCCATAAAATTTAAAATATTCATATTCAAGATTTTTTCCACCAAATGGGGGCGACGTACACCTCGATCGAATAAGAAAATGTAACGGTTTGGGAATTTATTGTGACTTATCTATTGGACCGATTTTAATGCTTAATATCTCATTAAAAAGCAGAACATTTGAAATTTTTAAAACAATTTTTAGTTTGAAATTTTGTGGGTGTGGTCCAAT